>APFE030790012.1:23300-66947 GCA_000404065.3 Pinus taeda
AAGCCCCGAGAGGGATCAAATATCGTGATATGCAAACTAGCATAGAGTGAAAAATATTTGATCCCTCTCAGGGGCTTGGTGGATCAAGAGTAAAAATGGATGTTGTAACTTAATGTATGTTAAACATTTTAAGTTGGTTAAAATAAAAAATAAAATAAAAATCAATTATTAATTTTTATAAATTACTAATAGTAAATTTTAAGCTCCAAGTTTATGATAACCCATGGTATTGACCCATGGTAATACCACGATATTCATGTGAGCATAGACTATTTAAAGGGGAAATTCTATCATCTTAGATCCATCTTAATTATGGGTCTAGGAATAAATAGATTTCATCCCTGTAAGAGTGGTAGATGTGGAGTTAAGATGGATATAGGTTGGTTTTTATGATAATGAAGATATTAAACAAACTTAGGAAATTATACTGTAAATAATGAAGATATTAAACAAACTTAGGAAATTATACTGTAAAAACATCTTAAGGTGAATGGTTAAAGCTACATTTAGCCACTTCACAAAATTTAGTAAAAAATACCAATATCTCCATTAATAGTGGTTTTTCTCATTTAGCAAAAAAAATTCAAAACAGTGAAACCTTATCACTCTTTCCGCATCACCCTCACAGAAGATTTCCCACCATTTTTCAAACATTCTCAATATGATATCTTCATGAAAAGTTTAGGTACTGATGTTTGATTAGTTGTTTGAAAAATAAGCTGGTTTGTACAACCTTTCATCTTCTGTCCTATTCTTAGCTTGTCCTAATGATTTGTAGGGGTTGGAGCCACTGCACCATATTTTCCTAAAAGGTGGAGATTGTTCACCAAAAAGGATATTAATCTACATGTTACAACGTTGTTAAAAAATGCGAGACGTATGAGGGTAGTGAAAAATGCTAATAAGCAATTTAGACTGGGAGAGACGTAATTAAGTTTTATTACTTAATTGAAGATTTCCAATTAAAATAATAATAAATCTACATTTATATATTCATATATTGATTGGAAGGCTTCTCACAATGGTTACTTATTTCAAGTAGATCCCCTTCAAGCCTTTGGGATACCTAAGACTTTCTTATATAATATAGTTGGGGCTTTCTACTTGTTCGCGTGTTGGGGTAAACAAACTTGATGTGTTTTTTTTTTTTTTTTTAATCTCGCACTTGGAGTCTATGGAATAAGAAAGAAATTTGATAGCTTGAAAAAAGTGATAGCTTGACAAAAGTTGTAGAGAAAAGATTAATCTTTCCTACCTTGACAAAACTCATGGTCATATCAACACCTACAAGAAATTTGTTGTGGAATATTATCAAAACTAATAGAAGGATATGAAAGAGTGTATTATAAGAACCTTGACAAACACGACCACTGAAACTTGGAACATTGTTTGTAGGAAGATAAAATTATGTTTCTTTTTCCAAACATGTATGTTAGTATATTATAGTTTAATGAATATGTTTCTTCTTATCATATATGGTTTCATACTTTAACAAAACATTCTCCAAGACTTCACAATGTTTTATTATTCAGTAAAAGATTTGCCAAGATCTTACAAGATTTTATAATTCAGTGAAAGATTCTCCATCACTATACAAGATAATATAATCTACTAAGAGATTCACCAAAAAAATTATATATACATATTATATTATTGATAAAATCGCCTCCCATTTTTCCTATGTATCATGGGGATTAACCCATATATTATACATATAAATTTAGGGTGGTTCTTAAAAGTTTCCCTCGGCTCAGCAGGCCTATGGTGAAGACTTATTCCTCCTCTCTGCAAGAATAAATTACCATTCATAACCCAAGTCTTAAGTCTAATCCACATCTATGGTATCCTGCACCATATACAAGCCATGACTCCTTGTACCATGAATTGCTTGATCAATCCGCTTCACAAGCTAGCTACACACATTCTGTTGATTCTCAAGATGTTGGCTCAAGTTGCAGTCATGTGCAAGATAGTCTCATTATACAGGTGGAGCAAGAAGGTGAAGACACAATCAATTCCTCTTCCATGTTTCAAAATGGTTCACATCAAGACATTGAGCTTCTATTCTTGATAGATTCCTTTGTGAAACATCATGCACAATTAATTCTTTCGATCAACCTCTAGTCTTGGGCTATCAACACTCCCAGGCTTCCGTATGTTGTGATGAACACCCAAGCACATCATTTGATATGTTGTTCTCTCATGTACACTCTAAATCAGATCTAGAACACACTCCGGTTAAAGCATACATTCCTATCAAAACTTCCTTTGCACCTCACTTGCCTGTGTGTCCTACCATTCACAACGCATATACATGCGATGAAGACACCCCCTATTCTCTTTCTTCTTCATCTAATGAATAATCTCCTCGATCGACACAAGGAAGTGAGGTTTTCCATGATGAAAGAAATCTCAAAACACATGACTCTTCCCACTCGTCATCATCTTGTGTGTTGCATGAAGACAACTTGTCAAGTCAGATTGCTGAAGCTGAATTTTTTTATAAATATTGTGACAAAGATGAATGTTATCCTAAGAGAATTTTTAAAATTAGCAACAAGATCCATCCTGAAGCCATGCATGATCTGGTTTACATCTCAAAATGAAAATTTTCAATTCTGGAAAGTTTTGGGACATGCCAGGGAGTTGAGGCACTTTAAAGTCTGTTGATGGTTATCTCAAGACCTCACAACTTTGGTAAACCCCTTGAACCAAATCAGATCTCGTTTCTCACGCACAATTTGTCTATCTGCATGGTTTCACTCGATGTGGATCCCCATGTAAAGAATATTTACTATTCCAAGTGTGATACTTCAAAATTTCAAATTTTCACTAATGACTGAATCCACGATTCTGTTACAACATGTCTGTCTTCATGCACTTCTCTTACATCCCATTGGTATTGGGAGTGTCCATCCCTCATGCAATCATGGAACAATGAAGTTGATAATCTCAAACACTATCTTTGTCTAGAATCATACTTATCAGGTGTTCTCTCTTGTTATCAGTTCCTTGGTCTTCTTGCGATTTTTTCATGTCAAATCTTCCTGCTCATCACACCAACACTCTCCTCGTGTGATGATGAGCACACAAACTATCACGCGAATCAAGTTACTCTCATTTCACCACACCCCAAATGGCTTCACACATTCACATTGTTGGCATCCTTTCTAGATTTCCATGATGACCATGATGCCTGAACAATTTTTCACCAGTTGGAGGTGGGTGTTTTGTCATACATAGCACACAAATAAATTGGTTCCCTCATTTAGAGCGTTTGCAATATTGTTCAAAAAATTTCTTTGTTCATGTCAAAATGGGAATCTGGCATCTCGACCAACTGGTCTGATTTTTCTTCTATCTTGGGTGGCTTTCATGCGGTTTATCATTTTCCCAACAATACATCCAATGACAGTTTCTTCATGTGCTATGATCTTGAACGTGTAACATCTTTCTCCTCATACTTTTGTCAAGCAGGTGAGACACTTCAACCTGCACTGATGGCTATGGAAGGCCCTCACTATGTTGATATGACCAACGAGAATGATTAGATCCCCTCTCTCAAATTAGGAATCCATATTTTCAAATATCACGAGTCTTTCAAAACAACCACCACAATTTTTTTGATCTAATTGCTGAATGGCTAGAACAATCTTACTTTGTAAGTCGTGTTGGATGTAACAAGCTTTAATCCTTCCTCACACTCGCTAAGAAACTTGGTGCAGAAGAACATACACTCGCAAGAGGCCTCTGACGTTTGTTGAAAAACGATAGTCATCGAATAGGTAAGCATGTGTGTTGGATGGTTTTGACACATCTTTCTGCCCAAAGGCAAGACCTTCTTTCTCGTGTGCAAGTTTGTCAAGTTTTTTGTATTTTTTGTTGCACACTATTTTTTATCTGTTTTAATCACTTGTATATTTGTGGTTGCAGGTAGGGTATGCCTATGGTGGCTTCACTGGAAATTTCATTTCACTTAACCATGACCATTTAACGTAGGAGTAGGAGTAATGTTTACTTTCTCGCTTGTCTTTGCTTTCTGGTTTTCATTTTTGTTTGCTTGCTGACTTGGTTTAGTTAGTTTGTTTGCTTGCTTTGCTTACTTGTTGTCCTTTCACTTACTATGTGTGATTCACTTTGTTTTATTTTCTTAATACCATGCTATCTTTGGGTTTTGTCAATAAGTGCTTCCCTCTACTAAGTTTTTGCTTTTGAATGAGTATGTGCTTGAGATTGAAAGATTCGTGTGACACTGCAACACTTGGCCAGTCCTGTGTCCACTTTCTCTGTGCTTGGTTATAACCTTCGATCGATGAAGTATTGATGGAAAATATGAGCCATTTGCAAGGGAAGATTGGGTCCAACCATGAACTTGTGTCCACACTGGGAAATCCCATGCCTGTACTTAGGCTTCCGCTATGTGTGTTCAAGCTCATCCAACTAGTAGAAATGAATAAGGGGAAATCTAAATGAGCATATCTATGTTAGAGGTATTACATGCTTATTTGAAGGAACAACCTCTTCTGCTCTCAATAAGTCAAGATCCCTCTTCCGCCCCAAAATTAACTAAGTGCCTATGCACAGTCCTCTTTAAAAAAAATACAAAGGCGAAAGAAGAGAAAGGATTCTTGCACAAAGTGGTGAAGCATGCAACTCCACCAAGGTACTAACCAGGCTCACTGGTAGTGGATAAATGCATGTGTTCTGCGTGACTTCTCTGGGGTACTGTCTAGGCTTGCGAGCAGCGGAGCAACACCAAAGATGAAAACTTATAATATGAAATTTTTTGACCCACGAGCCAAACTACCCTTCCCAATTTCGAAAAACTATGATCAAGCTTAAATTAGTTATTGTGTTTGACTGAATTCGTGAAAGGTGAACAATGTATGTCCATGGGATAAGTGGGGAAGTTGAAGTAACCCGCACAATGATTTAATAATCCCTGAAATACCAAGGCCCTCTGCTATCAATGAACCAAACAGAGACGTTGGAATTCCACTAGTGTGTCGCCAAGTGTTGTAGCGGTCGCAACATCCTCCGAAATTTTGGCCCGCAACCTGTTTCGAAGCCTTTCTTGGGTTTTTTCTTGATGTTTGGAAGCACTTGGGCTTATCCTGTGAGATCATGTTGAGTCTTTGCACCATCCTCACTTGACCATTCAATGAACAACTTTTTTCATGTTGGTCACAATGTCATGCTTGCACCCATGTCCTGTCCATGCACAAGGTCCCACTTCGTGTGTACAAGTTTTATTCGATATGTAAACATTCGTCACACTCACACACGAAATTGTATGCACTATCACACAAATGTCATTGTGATTGTTCAATGACCTATCACAAGTGTCGTTCTTGTCATTCACACTGTCAATTAGTCACACTGAGTATATGTTGTCTTGATGGTTTGAGGCATCTTGTTGTCAAGTCATGCTGAGTGTGTGTTTGCAAAGTCGTGTATGCACAAGTTCACTCGCTCACACACTTAGCCATTTTTCTGAAGTTCTGACGACTGGATCACCCTCCAACATTCGGACCCTCACTAAGCTGCATTACATAGTTTCAACCCTCAGTGAACATGTATTGTTGCCTAGAATTGCGTAGAACTTGAGGCTGTCTCCCAAGTAGCCTACACTACAAAATCTTGGAATTGAATTGAATGACTATCATCCAAAACAGTGCAAAAGTTTCTCAGCAAGCTATCTCAATCTTTGCTACTCACAAGCGAATACACCAACCCTCCAGCTGGTCAACCGAAGAGTTTGACCGGGCAGTGACCTCGGGACACAATCACCCAAAAAATTGCACAAAAGCTACACAACATGCTTGTTCTGCTGACTGAAGAAATTGCATAGACATGCTGGATAGACACATTGTGTCCTTCATTATCTCCCTCAAAAAATTGCTCAATTTTTCCAACTAGTCACCTAGACAACTGACCTGCTGCTCGGCTAGAAAAATGCGCAATTTTTATGAGTAGTCACCCAGCTACCCAGTATCCAGCTCATTTAAGAAATTGCATAGGGATGTTTAGTAGGCCAACCTCCCAAAAATTGCGCGTTTTTTTCCAGAAGCACTCCTACAGCTTGCTGCTATCTCCCTAAAAAAAATGCTCATTTGTTCCCAACAAGCCTCCTGCAACCCACTGCCAGCTTCCCGGAGGAATTGCGTAGTTTTTGCTGCCAAGCCCCTTGCTGTCTGCACTAATTCCCTCAAAAAATTGCGCAGATTTGCGCCAGTTGAGCCAGATCATGCAAACAATCACTACTGATCCAGATTGTCCATATTAGTCTCCCAGTGGCTTTTGCACAATTTTCACCGGTAGTGCATGAAGCCCAAATCGTGGCTTGAACTCTGCCTTACTCAGTTTCAAGAGCCTTGTCCTCTCTCCCGGTCACTTGAATATGAAGGAGAAAGATAATGCATGGTAGACTAGGATATTTATGGATTTTATGTCATCTCGTCATGAGTGATTGCAGATATAGGTACATGGATGAGTCATGACACGACAATGAATGAGATGAGTATGGAGAGCACATGTGAGGAGATTTTTTCACGAATGAATGAACGAAGAATTCACGCGAGGACATTTTTTCGTGAATGGACAATGCATGCGAGGATATTTTTTCATGAATAGACAATTCATGCGAGGAGATATTTTCGCGAACGGAAAATACATGCGAGGATATTTTTTCGCGAACGGACGAACACGTGAATCATGCCAAAGTACAAGCGAAGGATCAAAGTACACATGCAAAATCAAGCGAACACCAAGAACATCGAAGACTTCACACACCTTGCCATGAAGAGGTGAAGCTATGATACACCAAGAGAACATCCATTACTCAACAACACTGCAGCTCGACATGGACACCACTAAAAACATGAACATACCAACACTGTCGTGTCGAGTCATGTCATGAGTTATGTCGGTCACACCACTACTGTGGGCCATACTATCGTAAATCAATGTAATGTAACATGGAAGTCCAAGAGACACACATGTAATATGAAGAGTCATGTAAAGTTGAAAAGTCATGAAAGATGAAAAGTCACAAGGGCTAGTTTTACCCTTGGCTATAAATATCCCTCATTTGTACATGAAAAATACTTTTCACCTTGTCTCCTCCCACATATATTTGAGAGTCTATAATATTTTCTTTGAGGAGCGAGCAGTGTCTCTAATGCCCTGCTTATGGGGTTAGTGATGTACGATGTATCGATGTGTCTTGGAACTTTTGCTTAATTCATAAGCCTGATAACACGCCAACATGTTTTCACACATGTATTGTAACTATTTGTAGGACTAATCTTGGAACACTGGTAAAGCATGTTGCTTTAACTTGTGTTAAAACAATTGAACTATTTCAATTGCTCTAATACATATGTTTATGAAAATGTTTTGTATAAATTGTTAACGTTGTTTTGCTTGTGTGGGCTGCCTCGTCGGACATTAGACAAAAAATTTCCCATAAACTTGCTATAATGGTCGTCGCACTTGCGCGGATTGCTCAACTGGGTGTTGTACATGCTATTTCTTCATTGTGTGTTTGTGACTGCCGCATCCATGTGGAATACTACGTTGGAAGATGCACATGTCCTATTGTGTTGTGTGTCTCTAATAGAGTTGGGACTCTTCCCTTTCGACTAGAGATTCACTTCCACCCTCTCCCTCCATTGTGAAAGAACCTTGACACAAGTAACACTAGCACTCACCAAGCACACAAACCTCACTGTTCAAAGATAAAGCAGACCACTCTCACGTGCTGACAAGTAAGAGCTAAGGCTTATATTTAAGATAATGCAAATTTGGTCATCATACCAGATGGGACTCCTACACCAAATGGTGTGAGGTCTAGTTGGGACTTCATATTGGGGAGATCCCTTGAATGTTGGTGGGTCTAGCACTATAAACAGAGTCTTAAACCATGACAGAGAGATGGAAAATCATGTTGACTTAGAAGGTTCAAATACTTATCCAAACCATTTAAAGGATGAAAATGAAGCACATCCCAGATCAAACATGAATAGTTGAAGGCATAGAAACAAAGAGAAGAACTTGGCACCGATACATTACAATGAAGTCTCGTATCATAGTAACCAAATTATAGTTTCACAATGTGAACACAAGAGTGTTATTTTTTCTATGTATTTTTGCCACATTATTGGTGGAATTTAATTATGTAATTTTGAAAATTGGAAAATGTAAAATGTGTGGAATCCCAAGGGTCACACATGGAATGTGAAAATTCACTAGGAAGTCCAAGAGTCATGTAGGATATCAAAAGTCATATGGGAGCTCAAGAGTCATGATGGAGGTCAAGAGTCACATGGGAGGTGAAAGGTCACCCCATTTGTTATAAATAAACCCTCATAACTCAAGCAAAGGAATTTTAGCCTTAGCCTTTCAAGCTTGGCATAGGAGAGAAGATCATTCTTTTGAGGAGAAAGTGGTGGCTTAATGTTCCACTAGTGTGGCTAGTGATGCATCATTGTAATTGTGTATCTTAGAACTTTAACTTAATGTTTGGAAGCTCTCAGAGCCAACCCACTTTCATGCATGTATTATGAATGTTGTAAGATTATTATTTCATGTTTGTGTTTCATATGTACTAAAGAAAATAACTATTTCATTTGATTTGGTATACATATTTGAATTGTGCATCCTTACTTGATTTCATGACTATCCTTACTTTGTGAACTCTTTCACAGGTTAATTTATGATTCTTTCTGTATAGATGTGTGTGTCTTTATTAGGATGGTGCTATCACTTTTCTTATAAAGGCTTACTCTATCTTTTCCCATTTGTGGAAGTACCTTATATACATTGAGATTGTATGCTTCATAGGGCTAACTTAATTTGTTATCTCAAAGTATGTGTGCTATCTTATGTTTTAATTGTAGTCAAGAAAAATCTATAAGAATAAATGGAAACCAGGCCTTTGTTCCAGATGGGGACAATGTGAGGTCTAATTCAGAATTCATATCGGGGATAACCCTTACTGTTGGTGGTATCCAACACTGTTAACATGACTGCACATCCTTTCTCTTGGACCAAAGACAATTATAATGAAAAGGAAGAGGATCAAAGTTTCTTTTTTCTTCGAAGGTTATACTTATAGGCTTGTGATATGATATTGTTGTAGATAGAATTTTTGAGGACACTAAAGTAGAGACACTATGGGATCTGTATGGAAAATGAACCTGTCCAATCATTTTTTTTTTAATGTTTCCAAGACCAATGAGCCTATTTCTCTAGGTGAATTTTCCATTTCTTGGATTTAGGTCTATGAAATTATGATCGACCATTATGTTTTCTAGTTTGTCTCTACATGGATCAAGGAGATACAAATCGCCTCTTTTTTCTTCGCGATCGGTTAATAGATTGATATTTCTTTAAAGTATGGAAAAATGTCTGCTTTCTAAATTTTACTTAAGTGCCAAGGAGTTCCAACATTTCTCCTTGTCTCTATAGTGGTTGGGCGATAAATATTGCAAACTGTGAAAGTATTTCCATTTTATTTATTCTTGAAATTAGCCTTTACCCAATGCAACTCTCGATGTGTATTTTGTATATCTATGGTTGTATGATTCCATATCTTATATATACCTCCTGATGTGCCTCTAGCACTTATTACTATTCGTTTAAGATCTTTACTGATTTTCTTGATTATAGAGACCATTTCTTCCCCAATTTGGTCTCATGAATGAGAAGGACTGTGGGATTTTTTATTATCTAACTAGATCTCCTATTACACTTATTTTTGGAGAGGTTTGAAGTCCTATAAAATTCCAAAAAACCATAATAATTATTTACCTTGGGAAGGGTTGGCAGAGCCATTGACTCTCCCTTCCCGGGTCAGAGATTTTTTATTTCTTTCCCTTTCCCTAAAAATGAGTCCATAGGTTCCTAAATACCCAATGCAATGTCTTTTTCTGTTGCCTCATCACAAAATTCCTTATTGGACTTTATTCCATATCTCTTTTGTGATCGCTCTGGGGGTTCCATAGTTTCCTTAGCCTTGGTTCTAGTTAAGATGCCAGCAAAGGAGGGAGCTAATTTGTAAGAGGGAATAAGGGGCGAATTAAAAGAAAGAAAAGTATAATCATCATGCGTTGATTCACGGGACCTTGAGGATTCGTCAAGATTTATAGGAGGTTGGAGATTATCTCTTGTCTGATCAAGTACAATAGTTTGGAAATTAGAGCTTGGGTGGGGTGGGGAGGTTTATCCTTTGAAGCCTCCACGTACTCCTTGGAAGTTAAAGTTTGCTAATTGGTAGGATCAACAAGAGTATTGGCCAGGATTTCAAAAATGTTGCAAGAGAAAAGAATGGAATCTCACGAGGGACTTGAAAGGTTGGTATTAATGGGATGTGAGATAGAAGGTGAAGAATGAGAAGACAAAGGAGGGATACTAGGATGAGATTGCCCATTTCGGATTGGGTTTTTTTCTGGTATTTTTGGTTTTATGTTTGACAGTTTCCCATTGCTCTTATTTGTTTTCTTGAGTTTCTGTTGCTGATTATTTTGGAAATTTATTTGCAACATGACCATATTTGTTAAATACCTTGCATTTGAAGGGAAGATGCTCATAGTCAAGCTGTTGTATATGTGACCAGTTGTCAAATTTGAGATTTATTGCTTCAAGAAGGCCTTTGCCTAAGTCAACCTCCATGCAGATCCTTGCACATGCATGCATTTTTTCTTTTGGATCGCTCCAATCTATGTATTTTCCAATTGCATTTCCTATTTCTCTTACTTAGTCATCTCCCCAATAATGGAGTGGCATGTGAAGTAGACGAACCCATATTGGGACTGTGCTGGGGATGTCGATATCTATATCAAAGATTGGAGTCCATCTATTTAAGTAAATACCTCTCAAATCCATGAAGTATGGCCCATTTTTTAAGATTAAATCTCATTATTCCTTAGTTTCAAAGTATAAGATGTAAAAATATATTTCACAAAAGCAGATTGATATTTGCACCTTGATTTTGGTGTACTAGTTATGCTCAGTCCACTTGTGTACCAATTTGTTGAAGGCTAGAGACTAGTGAAATGCCCTACCAGGCCTTGATCAATAAGGGAAATAACTACCTTACAAGGAGCTGAAGGTGGCAAGTCGATTTTAGGGATGGATTCCAAGAGTTTGACAAATTTTGAGACTATAGGCCGATCACACGAGGGACTAAGGGATGATATTAGAGAGAGGAAGTCCACTTCTGTAGGGTAAGGCGTGTGGGGGTGGAGGGGGGTGGGGGATGACATCCCCCAATAGAGGAATTCATAGGGGACATGGGAGCTGGAAGGAAGCAAAAGTAATCAGGGTTCAACGGGATCATTGAGCCGATTAGCTCAATCAGTCAAAAAATTCCTTATAAAATTGATATTAATATTTTTGTCAATGCTATTTTTGAATTAAAGTCACAAAATTTGAATAAAGATCACATTGAACTATGTTACATATATATCTCTTCCCACAAATAATCTACACCAACATAGAGTATTCTATGCATGGGTTGATTTTATGCTCAATAAAGCAAACGTTGATTTGTGCAAAGGGAAATTTAAATTAAGAAACCTGTGTTGGAGAGTGTAATTACAGATCCGGTTCCAAAGGAGGGCTTGTTTCTTTAATTTTCAATAATATATCTACTATTTATTAAAATATTAACTTTGATTCAATCCAATCTATAGTTGAATTTATCAAGCCTAATTGATTTAGGTGGATATTGGTGGCCACCTGCCTATTACGCTTGGAACCTCACCATTGTTTTGTCAGTTTTTTTTTCAAATTCCTTAATTGTAGCAAAGTTTACTATTTTTGGTAATTTTTCAGATCTTGAACTTTCGGAGCCGTTTTGAGGCCCTAAATGATGTTTTTTTGGCAATATTCCTCTAAGTGATTTCTTTGAAATCAAATTTTTAGTTGTAGTCCTCGGTGAGATATTTAAAACAAGGTATCATGTGGGTTAAACAAAGATAATATGACCAAGTTACGACCCCGGGAATTTGGTTGCTCAACTAACCCCAACGAGGCCCATAAACTCTTGGTGTTACATTTCCTCGGGTTAGGATTTTAGTTGTTTAGGGTTTTCTCTTATTGTTCAATAATAAAAAGGCCGTTGAGCTTCATTGTAACTCAGTTTCAAAGGCATGTAGCCACCACATCTCTTCTCAGAGATAAGCTACCATTGCCCGAGATAGTCTCATTTCCATTATGTTTGTAAGCATATTTCATTATTTGATATTAATGAAAGGAAGTGTTATTTCTGCTGCATCTCTATATTTATGGTTATATCTATAATTTGTTGTGTTCCTGTTTAAAATCAAATCAGTGGTATCAGAGTGATTTGCTCTTTCTCTATTTTTCTTTTCATGTCCCCAACGAGGTCGGGATATAAAGGAGTTAGGGCTCGAACTAGTCAAACCTTTACAAAACCAACCTCGTAAATCCCAATGGCCTCCCATGGGGGAAGAAAGGAAAGATGAGGGAGCAGGAGATCCTATCAAAATATTGCTCAAGGAGGCCCTCGAGAAACAAAGGAACGCAATGATAGATAACTTTGCACAGATCATTCAACGTTTTCCCACCGATGACAGATCCACATCCAACAACCAATTTGGAGGCTCCAAACCTTTTAAGGTACAAGTAAACGTTGACATTCCCATACTTGAGGGCAAAATAAATGCAGACACCGTAGATAAATGATTGAATCTGCTAGAAGGATATTTTTTTGTTCATGATTTTTCCAGCCAAGAAAAGATTACTTTTGTGCTTCTCAAAGTTTTCCCCCACGTGAAGGACTAGAGGGAAACCTATTGTGAGCAGAAGGATGAAAGTACGACCTCACTATTTTCAGTTGATCCCACTTGGAATTCATTCTAAGATGCCATTAAGGTGTAGTACTACCCTGTCGGGAGCTACAAGGACAAATACATAAAGTGGACCATGCTGTGACAGGGAAGGGACAAAGATGTGTCAGAGTTTACCAATGTTTTTCATACCCTTTGCACGAAGTTGGGTATCAAGAATTTTGAGAAACATTTGGTACTCAAGTATCGTGGCTGCCTACATAGATACATCCAATATGAGATGGAGTTCCTGGATATCTCCTCACTCAGCACGATGTACAAATACGTCGTCAAGATCGAGTAGAAGTTTAAACAGAAGAAGCGAGACTTTGGATCTGCAAATTCGAAGTAAGGGAAAGGTGCCCCCAAACCGCAGAACAAAGGACAAAGCCAAGGTGGGATAAACCAGGACCACCCGCCAAGGCCACAAGCAAAGGAAAACACTGCGAAGCCGAAGAGGGACACAAGAAAGTGGTGTGAGTTCCATAAAAGCTCCACCCACAACACAAGTAAGTGTCGGGCCAAGCAGTCATTGGTGGACGAGCTAAAGGCTTCAAAATAAGATGCATGTTCCGACTCGAAGTCAAAAATTGACAAGGGGAATGATAAAATGAAGCATATTATTGATGCGAATCCCAACGCCACCATTGCCACCAAAAAGATCCAGAAGGAGGAACCTGAATATCTAGATGAGGAGGAGCGTCTCTTCCACTCCTAGATGTGGGTAAAGGGTTCCCTGCTATAGTTCATTGTCAACAACACGAGCCAAAAGAACCTTGTTGTAGCAGAGGTCGTGAAGCGGCTGGGCTTACTGACCATAACACACCCACAATCATACACCATCAAGTGGCTTCACCAAGGACGAGATCTACACATGAGCCAACAATGTTGCCTTCTATACAACATCAAGCCCTTCATGGATGAGGTATTATGTGACGTTGCTCCCCTTGATGTTCTTGATGTATTATTAGGCCAACCATACTTGTGGAAGCAACATGCTGTGTATGAGTCAAGGCCTCGTGATGTAATTGCTACATTGGGAAATACGTTATATAGGATACCAGAGGTAGCATCGCTTACCACCATATCTCTAGTTACCGCAAAACAATGCAGTAAGCTCATTTCCAAAACCTTGAAATTTGTTTTCCTGATGATACATCCTCAAGCAAAGAAGGATACAGTGGCCACAACCTCCAGACAGGGCCCCTTTGCACGAAAAAAACTGATGGACAAGGTCATGGAGGAGTACAAGGACATCTTTACCTCCCTCGCAGGGGTGCCTCTGCATTGTCAGGTCAAGCACTCCATCAATCTGACACCAGGTGCACCGTTACCCAATGGACCAATCTATCGATCCTCTATTCTGGAGAATGATGAAGTAAAGAGGAAAATTTAGGAGCTTCTACAGAAAGGTCACATTCGGCCAAGTTCATCACCCTGTGGGAACCCGATTGTGTTGGTATAAAAGAAGGATTGGACTTAGAGACTCTATATTGACTATTGTGTGCTGAACAGATCACTGTCTGGAATAGGTACCTGATCCTACAGATTGATGACCCTCTGGACCAAATCAAGGGGGGGATATTTCAGCAAGATTGACTTGAAGTCCAGATATCACCAGGTACCAATCAAACCCTCTGATGTGTGGAAGACTGCGTTCAAAGCCAAGGAGGGCCTTTTTAAATGGTTGGTTACGCCTTTCAGGTTGACGCATGCTCTTGCAACCTTCATGAGGGTGATGGATGACATATTGTGGCCATTCACCAACTCTTTTGTAGTGGTATACTTGGATGACATCCTGATCTTTAGCCAGAGTTGGGGAGAGAACCTCCACCACATCTGACATGTTCTCCAAACACTGCGACAACACAAGATGTGTGCCAGTTTGGAGAAATTCACTTTTGGCATGACCTAGGTTCAGTATCTCGGATACATTATTGATGAAAGGGGGTGCATGTGGATCCAACCAAGATCCAAGTCATTCGAGATTGGCCAGCCCCAACCACTCTGACAAAGCTTCGTAAATTTCTGGGTCTTGCCAATTTCTACCGTAGGTTCGTGTTGGGGTTCTCTCATATCACTTGGACCTTGAGTCAAGTCACCAAAGGAGGAGTGAGAGCAAAATTATTTTGGTCTAAATCTTAGCAGAAGGCATTCACAGAGTTGAAACATTGCCTCCTCTCTGCACCAATGCTCACATTACAAAACTTGCAACAACCATTTGAGATCGAGATAGATGCCTCTGACTATGCTATTGGGGCAATCCTTACTCAACACGGGCATCCAGTGGAATATCACAGTGAGACACTTTCAGACATAATCCGAAAGTATCCCACTTATGACAAAGATATGTATTCCATTGTGTAGGCCTGCCGACGATGGAAGCATTACATTTTGGGGAAGGAAACAATCATCCACACAGACCATCAACTCGTGCAGTTCATACAGATGCAAGGAAGTTGTAGAATGATTGCCATAAGAAGTGGTCAACATACCTACAACGGTTCCATTTGGATATCAAGTACAAGAAGGGAAACACAAATAATGTTACAGAATGCCTCAGCTAACTATCGATCATGGTGTTCACCACCGTGCTCAACTCTGGTGGGCACGAGACTTCTGATTGGCCACATCTCTACAAAAGAGACCATAATTTGGCCAAACATACCATACACTCTTGGAGGGTTAGTAAGTTCCATATTTTCACCTCTAAGATGCTCTGTTATGCCACCTAGGACACCTTTGTGTTCCTACAAGCGAGAGTGTGAAGATGATTTGGGAAGAACATTACGGTCGGGTTGCTGGGAATTTTAGGGTCGAGAAAATGGTGGCAGTATTGCAAAATTATTTCTATTGGCCGAATCTTCGACAGGATGTTAGGAAGTACATCAGATCTTGCACTGCTTGCACCATTTCCAATTCGACCATCAAGAAGAAAGGTATCTATACTTTGCTTCCTACCCCTAGTTGACCTTGGGAATCCAGGCCTTCCTTCTACTAAGAATGGTAATGAATGTGTTTTCGTGGTTATCGACAAATTCTTGAAGATGGCCATTATGGCGGCCTGCAAGAAGAGTACCACAGCAAAAGCCACTGCTAAACTCTTCTTTGAATGAGTGTGGGACACTTTGGGATCCCACAGTCTATCATCTCAGATCAAGACAATAGGTTCCTCAGTACATTTTGGTCCAATCTTTGGTCAATGCTTGACACCAAGCTCACTAAGTCCACAAATTTCCATCCTCAAACTGATGGCCAGACAGAGGTTGTCATCAGGATGATTGTACACATTTTGCACATGTACAACTCAAAGCATCCACGCACATGGGATGAGAGCCTCCCATATGTCCAACACAACTACAACCGGTCTCTCTACAGGTTGACTAGCCATAACCCTTTTCAAGTGGGCTTTGGATTCCAATCACTATGTCCCATTGATGTGGCCATACCATTTGCAATGACTCCGACAGATTCAGCTCATGTCCAGTTTGAAGCTGACAAGGCAAATAAATTCATTGAGCACATTCAGCACATATGTCAACAGGTCCATGACATATTGGATAAATCCAATGCTAAGTACAAGCAACGACATGATCAACATCGGGTGCCACACAAGTTCCAGGTGTGTGACAAAATTTGGCTACATATGCAGAAGGAGCGCCTCGCTGGGTTACACCACAAGATTCACCCGCTTTGATATGGTCCATACACCATCACCAAGGCTGTGGGAGATAATGGTTTGAGCTAAAAATTCCACCATTCCTTGGCATGCACCTAGTGTTCAATGTGGATTGCCTTCGACCATACTTTCCACCATTACTAGACACATCTGCCATTATAGAACATCTCACACCAACAGAGTTAAATCCAGACTGTATGAATAAGCTGCAACTGATTGGATCACGGACACGAAGATCAATAAGACTCGTTAGCAGAAGATTCGACTGTATCGAGTTGTCAAAGCTGGCCAACTCATGCACCAAGGAAAATGGCTCACTAGGGACCAAGTTCAACAGAAGATTCCTTATCTCATGGAGGAACTCAACCCAATGGAGACCATTGCTTCCTAAAGGGGGAGGAATGATCCAGGTGGATATTGGTGTCCACACGCCTATTCCACTTGGACCCTCATTATTGTTTTGTCAATTTTTTTTCAGTTTCCTTGATTGTAGCAAAGTTTACTATTTTTGGCGGTTTTTCAGGTCTTGAACTTTCGGAATTGTTTTGAGGCCCTAAATGACGTGTTTTGGCAATATTCCTCTAAGATATTTCTTTGAAATCACATTTTCAGTTGTATTCCTTGAAGAGATATTTCCAACGAGGTATCATGTGCGTCAGATAGAGATAATATGACCAAGTTACGACCCGGGGAAGTTGGCTGCCCAACTAACCCCAAAGGGGCCCATAAAGTCTTGGTGTTACATCTCCTCGGGTTAGGATTTTGGTTGTTTAGGGCTTTCTCTTATTTTTCAATAATAAAAAGGCCCTTGAGCCTCATTATAACTCGGTTTCAAAGGCATGTAATTGCCACATCTCTTCTCAGAGATAACATACCATCGCCCGAGCTAGTCTCATTTCCATTCTATTTGTAAGCATATTTCATTATTTGATATTAATGAAAAGAAGTGTTATTTTTTTTGCATCTCTATATTTATGGTTATATCTGTAATTTGTTGCGTTCCTGTTTAAATTCGGATCACTAAGCGACTTCCATAGGAACCAACAAGGATTACCATCCAATTGAAGAATACATTAGGTAAAAGCATGATGGTTTGCTAGAATACAAGTGCTAAAATATTATATTACTAGATGTATACGGATTAATTATAAAAGAAGATTATAAGAGATTCCATTCTAATACCTAAATATTAGTTAGAAGAAGAATTGAGTGTAATAAGAACTTTGTGGGCCAATGAATTTGATAAGCTTACTAACTTTTCGAAGGAGATTAAATAGTGGTTAATTACCTTTGTAAACAATAATGATGACCACTTGTTTTTTTTTTAACAATTACTCTCATAATTAAAATAAATGGACGAAGAAATATTTTCACTCAAAATAAAATAGGATATTACAGTTCCACCTATGAAGGACTAAATACAATATTGGCTTAAAAGATGTTTAATACAAATCATTAATCTTGAATAACTACCAAAGGCAGTTAATGAAGCCTATAATATATACTCCAACACTTGGATGTTGAAAAACGAGAGAGATAATTCCATCCACCCTTCCTTTGCATTTGTTGTGTGTCTTATTTTCCTATTTAAAACAATTTCCATTTTTCATCCCCATCTTTCATCATCCAACTTTATGAAGTGTACTATTCATTCATAAAGCCAATCTCTAATTGAATTTCTTTCAACTTCCAAGTTATTATACTATTTTATTTGGTCCATAGAATCCCCATCCCATTTCATTTAGGATGAGTGCATTCTTTTTATCATTAAGTATAAGGGATATCATGTAATGTGATAGACACACACTTTATTCAAACTTGAAATTCATTTTGTACTTTTTTTCTCTTGCAGAGTGTTATTCTAGGAGTTCATGATATTTGTGATTTCAAAGAATTTCTATAAAGAATAAGGTCTCGTGATGTTTTATATGCATCTTGTGATTATGAATGAATGAAACCATTTAAAGCTCTCTAAAAATCTAGGTCATTAGTCTTGATTTTTTGTCTATCACTATTTCTTGAAATCTGTTTTCCTCATTTTGTAAATGGATGGATGTGATGAAATGAATTTAGTTATTTGTGAGATTACTATTACTTTTCAACTATAATTTATTATTTATTTTGTTTCACTACTTGGTCCACTCACAGGTGTAAATGTGATGATTGTGTCATTTTATTATTTGAATAAATACATTTAAAATTTGAGCGTGAAATAGGAGTACCACTTTTAAAAAATGTGGAGAGAATTTTGATAATTTCCCATGACGTTGAATCTTGTCCTTGACAAGTAAAAAGATCAAAAAGTCTATTTTCCCTATTTAAGCGACTTATTTTCACACACACACACGTTCTAATTATCATTTAATTCTACTCTTAGGGTCTCTCTCACACACACACACACACACACACACACACACACACACACACACACACACCACACACACACACACCACACACACACACACACACACACACACACACACACACACACACACCACACCACACACACACCACACACACACCACACCACACACACACACCACACGTGTTCTATTTATATTTAGTTCTACTCTTACAATATTGTGTATATAAAGATTCAAGTACCATTTACTTATATCTTAAAAATTATAATTTTTTTACCATTTAATCTACTCTTACAATATTTGTGTATATAAATTCAAGTATCCATTTACTTATATTCTAAAATATTTATATTCTATTTTAATTATTTATAATTATTTTTAGTGTATATATATGTATGTTTTAATCAACTTTATTTTGAAAAAAACTTTAAAATTTATAAAAATGGAAAAGTATCAAAATATTTGAATATACTTAGAAATTCATGAATATGAAGTCTGTATAATTTTCCTAAGGATATAAATTTAGGGTATCATTCTCACTTTAACTTGTTTAGCCTTAGAAGGTTTAAAGTGTTGTGATCAAAATGTTATAGTTTTGGCCTCAACATATATTTGTCGACCATACTAGGAGATGGATTGATATCCATTAATTCTTTCTTCTGTAGCTTTGTAATGGAGTTTTCATTTTCCCTTATGAACTCACCTATGCCTCGATAACTTGACTTTTGAATCCAATTCTTTAACCAAAGTAGTATTTCTTCTTGTTTTTTCTAATTATATTTTGGAGATTGCTACCTCCCTTGAACAATTCATGCATTCTCTCGGAATGCTATTTTTCAAGATATTGAAATTTGAGAACAAAGAGATATTATTGAGAGATAGATTCATAATCATCCTTCTCATCCTCGAGTTGTATTATGACCATTCGTATTCTTTCTTTATGCATAACTAGAGGTGGATCTCCTATATTTGATCATTTGGATGAAATTGAAAGGTGGAAAACCATTTTAAAAGATTGTCATAGGAAGCTTTGACAAACTCTATTTGATTCTATGATAGAAGTCACAAGTTTGAATCAATATTTTTCACCAAGAAAGAATACCATGGATTTTTCTTCTGGCTCAAGCCAAGCTTCTTCCTCTCAAACCTCAATCTCTCAGTTGATTGGGAGCATATACAACAATTTCAACCCATTTTAATCTATAACTAATCCAAAATAAGTTATCCATCAATATGGAAATTTTCATTTTGAAGAAGATGCTAATACAACTTCGTTGTGGGTGTCCTGACCCTAATATCTTAATCCAACATCTATCCCTCTTCCAAAATTCAATGATCAACCAGATCTTTTAGGCAATGAAACTATTTCTATTAATGGCCATTTGATTGTTTTCTCCAATGCCTATCACAATATTGGTGCTAATGATAATGATACATGTATGCTGTTTTTAGTTAATTCATTGGAAGGAAAGGCATCTGTTGAATTATTTTAATTACGTCCTAAAGCTCTTTCTACCTAAGCTAAACTTTGCTATTAGTTTAGATTGACTTATGAAAAACCTTAAAAGGTCAAACATATTTCATGAAAATTTATAACAATTTGGCCTTCAATCAAGGTGATACTATAAAATATTTTAATGTATGTTTCACTAATCTGTATAAATATAATCCTGAGATCATCATACCTCATAATCAAGTTAATCTCATGCATTACTATAATTCTTTACTTTTTTTGTCATAGATTATAAGAAAACAAACCAAATAATTTAGGGTTAGCCTTACAAACTTTCCTTGATTATGAAGAACATGCCTTGAGGAGAGGTGTTCCTTTGGAAGGTTCAAACAAACATGTTGATTTGACAATTGTTTTACAACTAGTTATGGATATGAAAAACATGTTGCCATTATGTTTTCTTGAGCTGACATTGGTTTCCTGTAGGAGGTTGATCTATGATGACTTCATGGCTATTTCTGCTGTCGTATTGCATTTTTTCTCCAATACACTGCTCACTACTAGAAAACATATTGCTGCTATGTAATGGCTGTCATGTATTTATCACATGTATGTATTCTGATGTAAGGGCCATGAAAAGACCCATATTGTAATCATTGTCAAATAGAGTTCTATATGGGCTATTGGGTTCAAGTCATCCCATGCATGTAACCCCATTATTATGGATGATTTTTGTAAACAAGAGATCATAGAGTCATTAGTCATTGGAGAGGTCATATGTGTTTATGGACAACTATGTAATTGATTCATAAATCCTTGTATTTACGTATCTCTAGAAGGTCTAGTGTTTGCTCAGGGGGAGCATGGTCAATATGATTGGTTGGTTGTGCATTGGTATGATCTAGTTTCCGTAATTGAATATTGGTATTCAATGATTAAATGGTTGGTTCAATGATTTAGTGATTCAGTTATTCAATGATTCAATTTTTAGTGATAAATGTTTAGTATCTTGTTATTTGGATTGATAATATTGTTGGATGTAGGTCCAGTTTGAAAATTTGATGAAAGGTGGCCTACATGTTTTGATGGTTTATTGAGGCAGGTGGATCCAATGTTAAAATTCTGAAATGTGGTCCACAAAGGTGTTGAGGGTTGGAGCCTTCAGTAACAGAGTTAGAGCTTCTTTTAGGTAGGAGCCAATAAATTTGATCAGGGGGTTGTAGCTCCCTTCCAATGGTTGTTGTAGAACGAGTGGAGGTTATAGCCTCCTGTAGGTAGGGGCTTGCGTGCTGGTAAGAGTCTGCACCAATACAAAATCTCAAGAAGATTTTCTTTATAATAAAAGAAGAAGAGAAAGACAACACCAACAATGGTTTTCTCCCACATTACATTTCCACCTAAAATCTTGGTGTTCATATGTGTTGATGTCTTTCTTATGTGTTGTGGTTTATCTTCCCTTTACTTCTCATGGTTACTTCTTAATGAATGACTAATGAAATAACAGTGCAATGGTTAAGTTAAATAATTGATGGAAATTGTGGAAAATTGATAATCTGCACATACACAACTTTCATTCATTAAAGGCGCATACACACATGAGTTGTCTGAATAACAGTAGCATACACTTCTCTAAATTTTAAATTGAAGATTAAGTAAAATAAAAATACTAATTCACACGCCCCCTCTAAGTATTTTTCCTAACAAAATAAAATAATATCTTTTGAGAAAATGGTGGTTACTCAACCAAACCAAGAGAGCTTGGCATAGACCATGATTCGTAATAAGAAGAAAGTGGTTCCTAAAATACTATTTTTTCTCATAATTCTTCTAGTTCAACAACTCAAGAATCTGATTTGTGAAACACCACTAGTTCAACTAACCAACTTAGTAAGGCTATTCAATAGTTTAGAGTTATTCCATTATTTTCTTCCAATACTTTTCAAAAGTGTAATATCTTGAAATACATGGATACTATTAATGTATATATTACTCTTTTATATATGGCCACTATTTAATGTATATATTACTCTGAGTGTAAGCATATGCTATCACTTGTTTGATTGTTAATAAATATGAAGAAAAATATTTTGAAAATAAAGTCTTGGATGTAATTCCTTGCAAAATTTAGTTAGGAATCCTCCTTTCTATGTTTTGATGAAGATCATGGCAAAAATTGCACATTTAAATTTTCATATAGATGATACTTGGCCTTGAGAATGCTATCAATTTAGGATGCCAAAATCTAAACATGTTTGGTGATTTTGAATTAGTTGTAAATTTGATAAAGAGGATAAACAATCCTTCCAACAAATTCTTGAAAAGATACATATAAGATATTTGTATTTTATTTCAAATTTATTATTTTTCAATATTGCTTATGTGCACAGGGAGATGAATTGTATGGCTAACCAATTAGATTTACATAGCTCATCCAAAAGAAAAAAGAAAAAAGAAAAAAGAAAAAAGAAAAAAGAAAAAAGAAAAAAGAAAAAAGAAAGAAAAGTTACTCCCTGAAAGAATAGAGTGCACACTCATCTCCTTATATCACCTACATATACCTAACAATGTGGAGGATTGGAAAGTCTTTTTTGATAATGAGAGCATCTATGCTTTTTTAAAACATAATTCTTTAAATAAATATGAAATCGTATCTATTGATAATAACAAATTTCCTAAAGGGTTGACACCCCTTGAAGGTTATTTTTTCGGTAGTGATGTCTGTAATCATGAAAATCATACAAAGGAGGATTCCATAAGAAATAATTTGTACATGATCCCAGTGAACTTTGGGATTGAAGAGGAAACTAAAATTTTAAAGATAAGCGCCTAGTGTTTGGAATAAGAAAAACAAAAATTCATGGATTTGTTTTGTGAATTTCATGATGCCTTTGCATGGTCCTATGCTGCATTGTGCGTTTTTTATCTACACATAGTTCAACATGCTATTCTTGTCAAGGAAAATACTAAATGATTAGGCAAAGACAAAGATCAATTAACTTTATGCTTGAAGATACCACCCAAAAGGAAGTAAAAAAGATGCTTACATCCCATATTATTTTTCTTGTGAAATACTCAAAATGTGTTTGCAATATAGTCCTAATTAAGGAAAAGAATGGGGGAATCAGACTATGCGTTGACTTTTGTGCCCTTAACAAGGCAAGCGTGAAGGATAATTTTCCACTTCTAAATATGGAGTTGGTTCTGCTACAAGTGTTGGTGTCTAAAACGATGTCGTTCATTGATGGTTCCTAAGGTTATACCCAAATACACCTCAAGATAAATGAGATATATAAAAACTATGTTTACCACTTGAGTGGGCACCTTCCCATATGAACGCATGCCATTTTTCTTAATTAATTCAAGTTCTACATTTTAGAGAGCTATGCAGATATGTTTTGATGAATTTATAAAAATTATCATATAAACCTATCTTGTTTATTTAACGGGATATTCCAAGATCTAAGAAGATCATTTTGATCATTGTAGACATGTATTTCTATGTTGTCGAAAGTATGGCATGTCTATAAATCCACCAAAGTCTTTTTGTGTGTATCATTAGGAAAAATGCTTGGTCATGTAATCTTCAATTATGGCATTAACATTGTACCAAAAAGAGTGAGAGCTATGAAGAATCTCCCAATTCCTTCTTCAAAGAAAGGAATTCAACCTTTATGGGAATACTAAATTTTTTAAGAAAGCAAAATTCATCCCTGATTTTTCTAGGATGGTCAAACCAAACCATAATTTGTTGAAAAAAGAATAAATATTTGCTTGGACTCTAGAAATTAAATAGGTATTTGTTGAAAATAAAGTCCTCGATGTAATTCCTTGCAAAAATTTAGTTAGGAATCCTCCTTTCCATGTTTTGATGAAGATCATGGAAAAAATTGCACATTTAAATTATCATATAGATGATGCCAAACTTATGTCCAAGATCATTATGGAAGAACTTGGTATGTCTTGTATCAATTAAAATTCAAAGTTTTTTGGCTTAAAACTACCAACAACAATATACCCTTGGTGAAATTAAAGATGTGACTCTTGTGCTCATCCTGAGGTACACATGACATGCAACATACAAGTGATTGATATATTTGTAAGTAATTATTCACTCATTCATGGTTGAGATTGGAAAGATTTGAAAGGGGGATTTATGTCCATGGATATGAATCACGTCTCTTCCCAAGGTAGATAAGAACATTATAACTTTTCATGGAAGCTACATTTGTATGCATATTGAGAGTATGCCACAACCCCATGTTGACTTCATGAAATACTATATTTGGGTTTATTTAATCTTTTTTATAGGAAGATGATTTTGTTACATTGCCTCTTATTGGCCATGATGATCAGATTTGACACATGAATTTTAATGGTGCATGTCTAAATGAAGGAAAATGTGTAGGGCTTCTATTATACTCTCCTTTTGTAAAAATTCATAATTTCTCATATAATTAGAATTTGCTTGCACAAATAACATAGTAGAATTTGAAGTTCTCCTACCTAGCCTTGAGAATGCTATTAATTTAGGATGCCAACATCAAAACACATGTTTGGTGATTTTGAATTAGTTGTAAATTTGTTAAATAAGATAAATAATCCTTCCAACAAATCCTTGAAAAGATACATATAGGATATTTGTATTATTTTTCAATATTGCTTATGTGCACAAGGAGATGAATTGTATGGCTAACCAGTTAGATTTACATAGCTCATCCAAAAAAAAAAGAAAAAAGAAAGAAAGAAAGAAAGAAAAGTTACTCCCTGAAAGAATAGAGTGCACACTCATCTCCTTATATCATCTACATATACCTAACAACGTGGAGGATTAGCAAGTCTTTTTTGATAATGAGAGCATCTATGTTTTTTTAAAACATAATTCTTTAAATAAGTATGAAATCGTATCTATTGATGATAACCAATTTCCTAAAGGGTTGACACCCCTTGAAGGTTATTTTTTCAGTAGTGATGTCTATAATCATGAAAATCCTACAAAGGAGGATTCCATAAGAAATCATTTGCACGTGATCCTAGTGAACATTGGGATTGAAGAGGAAACTAAAATTTTAAAGATAATGTTTGGAATAAGAAAAACAAAAATTCATGGATTTGTTTTGTGAATTTCATGACGCCTTTGCATGGTCCTATGCCGCATTGTGTGTTTTTGATCTATGCATAGTTCAACATGCTATTCCTGTCAAGGAAAATACTAAATGATTAGGCAAAGACAAAGATCAATTAACTTTGTGCTTGAAGCTGCCGCCCAAAAGGAAGTAAAAAATATTCTTACATCCCATATTATTTTTTCTTGTGAAATACTCAAAATGTGTTTCCAATATAGTCCTAATTACGAAAGAGAATGGGGGAATGAAACTATGTGTTGACTTTCGTGCCCTTAACAAGGCAAGCATGAAGGATAATTTTCCAATTCTAAATATGGAGTTGATTCCCCAACAAGTGGTGGTGTCTAAAATTATGTCGTCCATTGTTGGTTCCTAAGGTTATACCCAAATACACCTCAAGATAAATGATATATATAAAACCTATGTTTACCACTTGATTGGGCACCTTCCCATATGAACACATGCCTTTTTTCTTAATTAATGCAAGTTCTACGTTTTAGAGCTATGCAGATATCTTTTGATGAATTTATAAAAATTATCATATAAATCTATATTTTTTATTTAACGGGATATTCCAAGATCCAAGAAGATCATTTTGATCATTGTAGACATGTATTTTTATGTTGCCGAAAGTATGGCATGTCTATAAATCCACCAAAGTCTTTTTTTTTGTGTATCATTAGGAAAAATGCCTGGTCATGTAATATTCAATTATGGCATCAACATTAATCCAAAAAGAGTGAGAGCTATCAAGAATCTCCCAATTCCTTCTTCAAAGAAAGGAATTCAACTTTTATGGGAAATACTAAATTTTTTTAGAAACCAAAATTCATCCCTGATTTTTCTAGGATGGTCAAACCAAACCATAATTTGTTGAAAAAAGACTAAATATTTGCTTGGACTCTAGAAATTAAATAGGTATTTGTTGAAAATAAAGTCTTCGATTTAATTCTTTGCAAAAATTTAGTTAGGAATCCTCCTTCCTATGTTTTGATGAAGATCATGGAAAAAATTGCACATTTAAATTGTCATATAGATGATGCTAAATTTATGTCCAAGATCATTATGGAAGAACTTGGTATGTCTTGTACCAATTAAAATTCAACGTATGTTGGCTTAAAACTACCAACAACAATCTACCCTTGGTGAAATTAAAGATGTGACTCTTGTGCTCATCCTGAGGTACACATGACATGCAACATACAAGTGATTGATATATTTATAAGTAATTATTCATTCATTCATGATTTAGATTGGCAAGATTTGAAAAGAGGATTTATGTCCATGGATATGAATCACATCTCTTCCCAAGGTAGATAAGAACATTATAGCTTTTCATGGAAGCTACATTTATATGCATATTGAGAGTATGCCACAACCCCATGTTGACTCCATGAAATAAGATATTTGGGTTTATTTAATCTTTTTTATAGGAAGATGATTTTGTTACATTGCCTCTTATTGGCCATGATGATCAGATTTGACACATGAATTTTAATGGTGCATGTCTAAATGAAGGAAAATATGTAGGGTTTGTGTTATACTCTCTTGCAAAAATTCATAATTTCTCATATAATTTAGAATTTGCTTACACAAATAACATAGTAGAATTTTAAGCTATCCTACTTGGCCTTGAGAATGCTATTAATTTAGGATTCCAACATCTAAATGTGTTTGGTGATTTTGAATTAGCTGTAAATTTGGTAAAGAAGATAAATAATCCTTCCAACAAATTCTTGAAAAGATACATATAGGATATTTGTATTTTATTTCAAATTTATTATTTTTCAATATTGCTTATGTGCATAGGAGATGAATTGTATGGCTAACCAGTTAGATTTACATAGCTCATCCAAAAAAAGAAAAGAAAAGAAAAGTTACTCCCTGGAAGAATAGACTGCACACTCATCTCCTTATATCACCTACATATACCTAACAATGTGGAGGATTGGCAAGTCTTTTTTAATAATGGGAGCATCTATGCTTTTTTAAAACACAATCCTTTAAATAAATATGAAATTGTATCTATAGATGATAACAAATTTACTAAAGGGTTGACACCCCTTTAAGGTTATTTTTTTAGTAGTGATGTTTGTAATCGTGAAAATCCTACAAAGGAGGATTCCGTAAGAAATCATTTGTACATGATCCTAGTGAACATTGGGATTGAAGACGAAACTAAACTTTTAAAGATAAGAGCCTAGTGTTTGGAATAAGAAAAATAAAAATTCAAGGATTTTTTTTTGTGAATTTCATGATGCCTTTGCATGGTCCTATGCCGCATTGTGTGTTTTTTATCTACGCATAGTTCAACATGCTATTCCTGTCAAGGAAAATACTAAATGATTAAGCAAATACAAAGATCAATTAACTTTGTGCTTGAAGATACCACCCAAAAGGAAGTAAAAAAGATGCTTACATCCCATATTATTTTTCTTGTGAAATACTCAAAATGTGTTTCCAATATAGTCCTAATTAAGAAAAAGAATGGGGGAATCAGAATATGCGTTGACTTTCATGCCCTTAACAAAGCACGCGTGAAGGATAATTTTCCACTTCTAAATATGGAGTTGATTCTCCCACAAGTGGTGGTGTCTAAAATGGTGTCGTTTATTGATGTTTCCTAAGATTATACCCAAATACACCTCAAGATAAATGAGATATATAAAACCTATGTTTACCACTTGATTGGGCACCTTCCCATATGAACGCATGCCTTTTTTCTTAATTAATGCAAGTTCTACGTTTTAGAGCTATGCATATATCTTTTGATGAATTTTAAAAAATTATCATATAAATCTATCTTGTTTATTTAATGGGATATTCCAAGATCCAAGAAGATCTTTTTGATCATTGTAGACATGTATTTTTATGTTGCCGAAAGTATGGCATGTCTATAAATCCACCAATGTATTTTTGTGTATCATTAGGAAAAATACCTGGTCATGTAATATTCAATTATGGCATCAACATTAATCCAAAAAGAGTGAGAGCTATGAAGAATCTCCCAATTCCTTCTTCAAAGAAAGGAATTCAATCTTTATGGGAAATACTAAATTTTTAAAGAAACCAAAATTCATCCTAGTTTTTTCTAGGATGGTCAAACCAAACCACAATTTGTTGAAAAAAGACCAAATATTTGCTTGGACTCTAAAGATTAAATAGGTATTTGTTGAAATAAAAAATACCATTGTTTCACCCCATGTCTTGGTAAAACTAGTTTTTTTTGAGATATTTTATTATTTATACAAATTGTAGCATACCCAGTCCCCTTAGGTCTTGCTCAGGGTTTGTGGTACCAAACTCTTTTCGCTCACCAATACCATTATTAGCTCTTATACTGCATATTAACACCCACACCACACTTGACCCCAAGAGTCGAATTAAGGATATGTGATTATAAAATGTTTGCTTTCATTACTAAGATGAAATCTCATTTTTAAGGAATCCATCTCCTTCTACTTGTCGAGAGCTTTCTGGTGATACTAATTATATCAAAATCTGAGCTGGAATCACTAAATTTTGACCATTTGAAGTTTTTGTGCTTGATGCCATGTTAGTGTGTCCATACAATTAAAATACAATAAATGTTATGGCACGCCAAGTCCATGTGTCACTATGGGGGTGGTGTTGAGACAACAACATCGCCTCTTGGCCTTGCTATGCCATATGTTATCCCTAATTAAATTACTATACACATAATTGTACAAATGTGTTCTTGGATTAACTTTAATTATTTACATAATATCATTTATATTTATATTTATATTATATATAACCATATTAATATTCCGAATAATAAAAGTAAATCTATATGGCATGCCAATCCTATATTATAAATCAACCCATGTGCACATAAAATTCATAATTCATGTCTGAACAAAACCGACATGATAGATTCTAAAGTGCCAATGGTTTCATCGATTAATGTTGAAATCCAAAATTTACTCATTGTATAGGCTGCAACATTTCCCTGATTGTTGATGGGAAAAATTTCCACCGTTTTTCCATTTTTGATATGGTAAAAAAGCTAACTTTTTCACTAATCGCTGATCATATTTCCAAAGAACCAATGGAAAATTCAAAGTTCTGATGAAATCTTCAGCCATTGGTGAATTTATAATTTTTACATTTGAGAACTTTATAAATTCTCCTAATTGCCAATGGCTTGATCAGGCTCCAATAAAATTTAAAGTTTGCATGGTAAAAACTTCATAAATTCTACCAACCTTTTATGAGGAATATTTATCAAAGCTCTATAATCAATTTAGGAAGATTTGCAATAAATTTTGGAGAAATTAAATTCCATAAAAGAAATTATCTAAATTTCGTGAAAACCCATCCTTTGCATTTAAGCTCTATAATTTTGGTGGCGAATAAAATCTTTATTGAAAGTGTATTAACTATATTATATGCAAACCATTTCATGTAATTTAGATAAATATTCATAAATAATTCATAGTATATAAAATGCATAAATGAATTTTCACTTCTAGAAATGAAATGATTACAAAAGTGTATCATATTTAGGTCGGTAAATAAAATTCTTACTAGCCATTATTAGAACCCTAAAACTCATGCAATATCTTCTTAAGAGCATATGAAGTCATATTATCTTAAGAATTGAGCAGAAGAAAAAGTGAGATAAAATATGGGAGAAAAGGCCTAAGCATCTCAACACATTATATTGATCTCAAAATATGAATTTGTATTCCATTCTAGATCTAGATCTTATTGAAAACTCATTAGTGGATCATGACAACACCTCATCAAAGATAATAATTATAACCCGTGACAATGATGTAACAGACCCCAATTATTAAAATTTAAAACTTATAAATATAACTAAATTTAATATAAGGAATGACAATATAAAAAACCTTGATATGAAATTTTTTTGTTACGTTCTCATTGTTCTATTTAAGCCCCAACTCTTTAATATGATTGATGGAGATGGGGTCCTTGAAATTCCTCTTCATTCTATCATTTTAAACTTCTTTTCTGATATCACCATCATTTTCTTCTCATTAAGATATTTTCAATGATATAAATTTCATCCAATTTTGAGCTATGGACACACAATTACAACTCTCAAGTGTTTCACTATCTTATGCCACATCAGTAGAATTACAACTCACATGTGCTAGCTCGGAGTCCTGTCACCACTAAAATATGCCATATCATGCAATACGTGACTAATGTATGGCAATTCTTATGTCCATGTGTCATAATTGCATTTCTCTACCTCTGTAAGACAAACAACACTCATCCATGCACATATGGATTTGGGAAAATCCTAAGAGATTGACTTTCCAAAAAGTTAGATTACCATATCTTCACTATGGTCAACAAGTGAAATATTCAATATTTAGATATGGGGAAATTTTTTAAGATCATTATTTCAAAAATATTTATTTCTAGACTGTTGTTAGAAGACAATAATTTTGTTCTAGATTATGTCAGTTGTATCCAGATCCAAAAAAAATATTAAATAACCATTTTTCAAAATGCTGTTTTTTTGGAACTGAAGTTCAATTCATCACCTCCACATCATACTTACCATGTAGTGCCACATAATCCACCATGACATCTCTTTAGTACTACAATTCCATGTAAGCACACCGTGTTAGTAAGCCACATTAGGATCATCAAATCATATCCAAACTACCACATTATTAGTGGCACATCTTTAACCATGTCATCTACTTTGGTTACATGGTAAATATTTTCATAAAGACATAGTTTGAGTAAATTTTAGATTTCTAGACTTTTGAATCTGTCAACATAGAAATTCAAGATGTCTGATTTCTATCAACAGATGGGAAGAACCATGGAAACCAAACACATTTAACAATCAAATATAAATTTGACCAAGTTTTCACTTTTTTAGAGGTTGCAAAAAAATCATATGATTTTGAAAAGTGTTGATTCTTTTTACACCTTTTTTTTAGCATATTTCTGAGACTTTAAAATTTTTATTGCATTTTTTTAAAATGATAGTGATTTTCATGCCAATTTTGAAAATTGTTGATGCAACATCAACCCCCTTTAAATTTTTTGATATGTTAAGTATGGATATATATTTTTTAAATATTGGTATTTTTCATGCATATTTTGAAAGTAGCATCGACCTTTTTTTAGGCATATTTCTGACGCTTTAAATTTTCTTATGTCTTAGGTATTAACATTTTTTTAAAATGTTGATTATTTAACCATTTTTTCAAATTTGTTTTATTCTTTTTGTTTTTCTTCCTAAGATGTTTTTTTAGGGTTTCAAATGTGTTTTTGGAATGTTTTTTGTTTTTTAAACTTTTTTTTTTTCTTCTATCACATCTATCTTTTTTATATTATATTATATATTTATTAATATATATAATATATATATATATTATTAATATATATATATATATAATATATATATTAATATATATATATTAATGTAAAATGCAATAATTTGTTTTTGGAAAAACAACAAATTTTATGATTTTTATATCCAAAAATAATGACATTTTCTTTTTCCAAAAAAGAAAGATTCACATAAAATTAAGTATAAAAAACAGGTTAATTGTTTTTTTTTTTCAAAGGTAGGTAACTCTATCATAACTCACTTGTCAAACCAAGAGGACAAAAAAAGAAGAAGTTAAAACATACCATTTTTTTTGGTCAAGTAAGAGTGGAGCCTTCAATTAACTGCAGGAAAGATTACATATGTTACATGTCTTTACAAGTATAAAGACCAGCAAGGGGCAAACCCGTTGATGATTAACCACCAACAAAACCCGAAACCTTACACTTAAATCTTACAAAAAAACCTCCGCCCATCATCCAACTTGATGGCTATTCAATAAGACCCCAATGATCCAACAATCCTTAAATAAATCGCTTCAGAGACTTGCACGACCCTTACCTGCTTTACGGAGCCGACAAAGAAAATAAACTATCAATGAATAAAACTTCGGGTCTGTTCTTGGACTTAAGCTCATCCCATGTTGAAACCCAATATCCTTTTGATCAAGATCCCATAAGATCCGTTGGTCAATAATGATATCGCCTCGGCAACATGCGCCCCTTTTACCCAGTTCACAGATCCGATGAGGATTATAAACCGCTGATCTATAAATCCTCGAGTTCGATTGAAGACTTAACCTTCGATCTATTTCCAACCCAATGGCCATTCGATGATGAAGGCCATCAAAATCTGTGATTGGCGACCTTCCAACAAGCCCACTATTTACCAAGTGCCCCTCCCCTGTGATTAGCTCTGTTTTAAGCATTCTATGTGGAATCAACGATTATGATTGAATTCTCCTTGCACTTTCTCTTGCTTCCACTAGTCTTCCTTCTGTTCGTTCCTCATGGTCTGGAAGTGCTCCATGTCTTTGCTCACTTGTCTTTGACAATCATCACGCAATTTCCCCGAGGGTGTCGAATCCCAAGCATGCCTACTATAACTTTCCTTGCAAAGGACACCTTAATTTTCCAGATGATTAACTAGAATATTGGCTTTTCTTCGCACATGAATGAAGCTGATCGTTCTCAGGGATCGCAAGTGGGAATGAATACGTTGAAAGATCTGCATAAGCTGCAAATGTTTTGAAACTTTTCCAAGTGTCGTTCCATTACATATCTTCTTGGCCACATTAATTACCAATTCAAAGTCTGCTTCAATGATGGCGTTGTGTAGATTTGACTTGATCAGTATTTCCAGGCATTGCTCTAAGGCCATGAGCTCTGCCATGTTTTTAGTGGCAGTCCCCAAATGACTATGAAAGATATCATTTATACACCCCTGCTCATCTTTGATGACCCCGCCAAATACAACCATCCCTGGGTTTCCCTTAGAGGCTCCATCTATTTGATATTCAAGAAACCACGAGGAGGAGGTTGCCATAAGTCTATACCAGCAGTTATCTGGCTCACACCCTTGTTTATGCTCTGGCGAACTAGCATATGGAGACCCAAATGCAGCAGTATGTGAGCATCCTGGGGTAGAGTATGGTTCTTAGGATGTCTCCACAAAAGGGCTCCAACAATGTCTTTGAGCTGTCATAATATTTGTGCAATAATGTTCTGGGTTGAGCCAGTTTTGTTCTTGAAAATCCTGCCATTGGGTTCTTTCTAGATATCCCAGATTATAAAGCTTGGAACCAGAGTCCAAGATTTGTTGATGATTTCATTACTTGAGAAGTCTTTTCTCCAATTCTTCAAAGTGTTGGTGATACTAAGTCTGTCCCTGTCAGTTTGCCTGAAGATTGAGGCCACCCAATCCCACAAGGTAGAGGTGAATGGGCAGAGGTTGAGTAAGTGTTCCATCGTCTCCTCTTGTAAACCACATATATGGCATTTGGATGGGCCAACAAAACCCATTTTCAAAAGATTTTCCCAAGTTAGAATTTTCTTTTGTTGAACCAACCACATAAACAACTTTATTTTCATCCAATGTGGGTGCTGCCAAAGGTCCTTCCATATCTTATCAGGGTTTTGATAGTCAGACCCTAGGGCCAATCACTTAGCTTCTTTGAGGTTAAAGTTACCTTCTGTGTTTCTTCCCCATCTCAGTTGGTTAGATGAGGATGATACCAAAATTTTCCTCTGTTTCAAGTCCAAAGCAAGAGAGCTTGCCTGGGCCTTCAAAGGGCTCTCTTCACTATAGCCCAGATCCTTCCATATTCTCCATTTACTATTTTTTCCTTGCATGATCCCAGAAATCACTTAACATACATAAACCTATGTTGTCAGTGTCATTCTTGAGAGTGGTTAGTTCTTCCCTAAACAAGTTTGGTTCCTGCTGCTAGTTATCCTCCCAAAATCTTGCCAAGTTCCCAGCTCGAATCTCCCAGAAGCTATGGTGCTGGACAATGGCTCTATTTTTCCAAGCAAGATTCCAAATGTGGGAGCCCTTGATAAGCCCAGACATTTGGATATGATCCCTCTCCTGCAATTATTTGCATATTTCTGTTTCCAAAGCTTGGCCCAAGGGGTTGCCAATTCCTTAAGCCACCTCCACCAAGGTTTTTCCCTTGAAACTCTACTGAGGGTTTCAGGGTCATGAAGCCCTAAAAAACGATGGGCCTTAGGTTTGCAAAACTTGTCCCAAGCTACCAAAGCCCACTTCTTTTTCTCTTCCCCTTTTCCCCAAAGAAAATCTCTTTGAATATTCCTGATCTGTTGCATAACTCCTTGAGGAGCAGGAAGAGCTGACAACATGAAGATGGGTATGGCTTGTAGGACAACCTTTGTAAGCACAAGACGCGCTGCCAAATTCAAAGACCTGCAAGTCCATTTCCTAATCATGTCCTAAAGTTTTTTAATTACTGGCTCCCACACACCCTTGCTCAAAGGTTTGTCTGAAAGAGGCATTCCAAGGTATTTAAAAGGTATCTGATCTCTTTGAAACCCGAGAATTTTGGTGAGGTTCCTCTTAATAGCAATGTCAGTGTTAAAAAAGAAAACCTTTGATTTGTCAAGGCTTACCTCTGTACCAATAGCCATAGAAAAGTCATTCAAAATTTGTTTGAAAGCTTTGGCTTCCTTGACCGTGGGAATACCCTGCAGCATAGTGTCATCCACAAATTGTTGATGAGTCGAAGCAGCACCATCTATGGTTAGTTTCAGTCCTTGAATTCTTCCTTCAACATTTTCTATTTTGATCACTCTGCCTAGCCCTTCCATCATGAACACAAATAGGAAGGGGGAGAGCGGATCTCCTTGTCTGAGACCTCTAAAAGGCATAAAAGTTCTGAAGGGTGAGCCATTAAGCAAGATTGAAAATCTAGCTGTGGATACAAGGGCCATAACCCATCTAATCCAGTTGTGGTCGAAACCATAAGCTCTTAGCATTGCCCTGATGTAAGACCAACTTAGCTTATCATAAGATTTCGCTAGGTCAAGCTGTATGATCATACCAGCTTGCTTAATGCTCTTAAGAGAGTGTACCACCTCGTGAGCTTGTATGATATTATTGAGAATCCGTCTTCCTTCCACATAACCAGTTTTCTCCTTTGAGACAAGAGATGGAAGAAGGGGCTTGAGTTTGTTAGTGATCACTTTGGAAATAATTTTGTACACCACATTACATAAAGCTATGGGTCTGAATCTATCCGGTGTCATAGGTTTTACCTCCTTTGGAATCAAAGCTATGAAAGAGGCATTGAGAGCCTTCAGAACCATTTTGGATGTTCTTGAGCCTTCCACAACATCAAGGATGTCTTGTTTAACTGTTTTCCAACATGCTTCGAGGAAGTCCACATTGAAACCATCCGGGCCAGGAGCTTTCCCATTTTGCATCTCATTGATAACTTCACTGACCTGATCTTTAGACCCTCGCCTGTTAAAATTGTGATTGTCTTCCCTAGTTACAAGCTTGGGAATGTACTTTTTGAAATTGTTAATGAATCATGATATGTTGAAGAGAGACTCCTCTGATATGCTAAGGAAGTGTTGAACTAGGACAAATTCCATTTCTTTGTGGGAGACGAGCTCTTTCCCTTGAACATCTCTAAGTTTTGAAATTCTGTTATGTGGCCTATGATCCAAAGTTGATTTATGTAAAAAATTTGTGTTTCTTTCCCCTTCTCTGATCCATTTCACCCTCGATTTCTGTCTCCAGAAAATCTCCTCTTGCATGCACCTATCTTCCCATTCCTTATGAAGAGAATCGACTTGGTTTTCCTTTCCTCGGTGAAACCATCTGCGATGATGATCTGATTAATCCCCTGGAGTTTCTATTCAACTTATCTTCTGGCTTTAAAAATATTACCACACTCTTTTTTGTTCCAATATTTAAGTCTGGATTTGATATGTTTAAGTCTTTGTTGCAGCATGAACAATTTAGTGCCTTGAACAGACATATCTTCCATCCACTGTTTGTCAATATTGCTAGTGAAGTCAGAGTGAGAGAGCCAGACATTTTCAAACCTAAAAGGTCTGCCCCTTGGTGTATCCATAAAAGTGGCTTCAAGCTGGACAGGATAGTGGTCCAAGCCTCTAAAGGGAAGGATTAAAGCTGACATGTCAAGGCCTGTGAGAAGGAGGTTCTCTGAGATTATGAATCTATCTAGTTTAGAGGCAACTTGAGAAGCCCCTCCCCTCTTATTGTTCCAGGTGAAAGTGCCATTTATTGTTTCAGTATCCACTAGACTCATGTTATTTAAGAAGTTCTAAAAGGCAATGGAGTCTCTGCCTAGTCTTCTCGTGCCACCTTTTTTCTTTGTAAGATATTTGATCATATTGAAATCCCTTGCCAGAATCCAGGGCATATTAGGATATCTCTCTCTCCGCTCCTCAAGGGAGGTGAGAAGCTTGAGTTTGTCTTCTAGTTTTTGAGGACCATAAACGTTTGTAAGCATGTAGATCTCTTTATCACCCAAAGGTTGAATCACCAGTGATAGATAGTTCCTGGACACTTCAGCGTCTAGGATTCCAAGTTTCTAGGGATCCCAAAGCGTAAGAATCCCCCCGTTGAGTTATCTGCCTTAACCTCTAGATAATCATACTTGATTAACCATTTGCTATGCATTTCTTTGATCTTATCCATCAAACACTTTGTTTCTCGAATAAAAACCATATCTGGTTTTTCTTCTTTTATTCTACTGCTAAGATTTCTTTGTTTCCTTTTACTTCCTAGACACCTAATGTTCCAGGCTGTAAGCTTCATTAAGAAAGGTTTGTAAAGGAGTAACTGGTGAGATCTTTCATCTTACCTAAGTTAATCATGAGTTTCCCACATTCGGTCAACAACTCATTCTGTCTTTTCCTTCTTCTTTCTTACTCGGGTTCTTGGAAGAGTACCCCGATGTTTCCTCCATTGTTTTCATCCCTCTATTCTCCTAAATATCATGGTTTCTTTTGACTCCAGAACCTTTCGATTGGGATCTCTAGAGGAAGAGCTGTTGAACCCTGTCAAACTCCTCTTTTCATAGGGAGTCAACCCCTTTGGTAATTCCCTGCTCTAGAAACTTTTCTAGATCTAAATTCTCCCTCTCTAGAATCTCCTGCAGTTCATGGTCCTCCGTTCCCACCTCACTTGGGGTCATCTCATGGTCCCTACTGAGCTCCATAATTCTCGGTATATCATCCTTTTTCTAGCTGTTCTCTGGTATATCCTCCATGTTAGCATCCCTTTTCTTGTTAGTGGGATTAGTCTTTGATTCCTGGTTTGCCCCATTGTTTCCAACTTCTTCTTCTAAGACCTTGAAACTATTGTGGCTCAGTTGCCTGTCCTTGTTGATTTTCTTTTGGTACTTCTTTCCTCCTTTCCATTTACCCCCCATCTTAGTGAAACCCTCAGGATCTTTACCCGTGGTGGTTTTCTTGTTGCTCTCCAGTTTGTTTGATGGGAAGTCTCTCTATAAGTTCCCATGTTCATGGCACTTATGACACCTAAATGGAACATGTTCATAGTCCACCGCCTGCACCCATTCTTCGTCATACACTTTTAAAATGATCTTGTTTAGAAGTGCCCTAGATAAGTCAATTTCCACAAAATCCGGGCGAAGGAAGTGTATTTGCTTCTTAGAGTCACTTCTGATATCTTTATAAAATGCCCTAGCTTGTTGGTTATAGCCTTTAGAGACTCCGACAACCAATAATCTAAAGGAAGGGAGTAAAGTCTTATCCATACCGGTACCGACGTGAATGTTTCTTATTCTGGGACAAAATTCATCACCCATGGTCGAATGTAAAGGCCTGCAATAGTGTAAAAATAGGATCCTCCCTCCAACACTCTGTCTTTATCCTCTAAGCTTGTGAACACCGCCATAAAGAAGCCCTTGGACCTAAGGTGAAGGCTTATTTCACCCATTGGTTCCTTATCCATGTGTGCAAAGCCTTCTTTACCGGCCAAATCCCCATAAATTTGCATATAACCGTGTGTTCCACCATGTGATATCTGTGCACCTGTATCGCTGGGTCACTTAAAACTACTCAAGGAATAATGGTTGAATTGGGTTTACAGACCCTTGTCGCACTAATAAGTGCAACTTTCTGACTGCTATCCCCTGTCCTCTTCTCCCTGCTATCTTCCTTGTGATTCTCTCCTGTCCGTGAGGTCTGATATTTCCTGTGTTAATATCCTTAGCTGTCACTTCCGATGGTTTCTTGAAGTGATGCTGACCAACTCCCTTGCTTTTGTTCGCAGCTACTTGACTATAGGAGGGAGAAGAACTCCATCCTCCACGTCCCGCCATGGTTACCAACAACCAAAACCTAACTCAAACCCTAGTTCAAATTACAGATCCACCGCCGACATGGCACAAGAATTCTCCAAAAAATTCAAAATGTACAATTAAAAAGACAATAAAATTAAAAAAAACTACAAATAAAAAACATAAAAATACAATAAAATTGAAAAAAGCATTAAAAAAAGCACATAAATAACAATAAAAGAACATTTAAGAAAAAGTTCAACTGTTGTCTGGGAAACTTGATTATATATATATATATATATATATATATTATATATATATATATATATTTTTTTTTTTTTTATTTATTTATTTTTTTTTTCTAACTTAATATTATTATGATCTAAATAATTTTTATTTAGATTTTAAAAATTATTTGTTAATTTGTTTATATTTTATTATCTAAATTTGCTTTTATTTATTTTTTGTTAAATTCTTGTTTTTTAGATATATTTTTTTAGGAGAGCAGCTTTCAGATTTAAATCACAAGGTTTTGTTGGTTCGATGTTTCAAACCAACTAATGTGGTTCATCCTCAAGACAAGGTCTGAGAAACACATGATTGAGAGAATTAAATAACAGGGTGCATTTCAAGATCAAGGTAAGCCGTTCAAAATAGTTGTCGAGGAAACAAAATTTAAGGTTAGAAAATAATTGTTATATGTTAATTAAATATTTTAAATTGAAATTATAACTTATTTATTCAATTAATAATAATATAATCTAAGATTTAATTAATCTAATATAATTTCATAAGTTAGGTTTGATTTATTCAAGGTAAGTTAGGTAGAAGACTTAGCCGTTATCTTTAAATGGATTAGTTAATAATAATTAATATATTTATCAATAATAATATTTTCTAGGCGTAATTTATAATATTGATAGTTAGGTCTATTAATGAGAATACAACTAGCTGTTATAATCAATTAGTTAATAATATAGTTAAAAATAATTTATATAATAATCATAGGTTGAGATTGGTTATTAGGTAGGGAATTAGTTTATAATAGTATTAAAACTAATTTATTTAACAAGTCAAATCATAATGTAACACTAGTTAGGGTTGATGTGCTCAAAAAGAAGAAAAAGAAAAAAAACTAGTCGTTATCAAGATGTAGTCAATACTATCAAAAGGGAATAATTTATATAATTATTATGTACTAAATTAATTAACAAATTTTATAATATTATGACATAAAATAATTACTTATGTAATATTATTAGTTAGGGTTGAGGTGAAAAAATAAAATAAAAATTCTAGCCATTATACTATAAAAAATGAATAATTTACATAATTATTATGTCATAAAATAAATAATAGATTTTATAATACTATGACCTAAAATAATTACACAAAATACTATTAGCTGGGAGTGACCTAAGGTGAGTTTTATGAACAAACCTGTGGTGTTGCAACGAGCTCCCCTCTTTGCCCCATTGTTGCAAACTTGATGATGGAAGATTTTGAGACAAGGGCCCTTGCATCCACCAAATTTCTTCCTAAAAATGGAAGAGGTTTGTTGATGGCACTTGTGTCATCTGGCCTCATGGACGTGAAAAGATAGATATGTTCCTCAACCATCTGAGTTCTCTTTCAGATTCCATCAAGTTTACTATGGAGGTTAAGGAGAATGGTCGCCTTCCCTTTCTTGATATTCTTCTTTCTAGGAGGGATGATGGTTCCATTTGTCACCAAGTTTTTCAAAAGAAGACTTACACAGAACAATACCTCCATGCCAGCTCTCATCATTTCCCAACTCAGAAATTCAGGGTTCTCAACGCTCTCGCCACCCGTGCTCTAATAATATCTGATGATGACCACCTTGATCGGGAGAAGGCTCATCTTCTTGAGGTTTTTGAAAACAATGGGTACAATAGACCCCTAAGCCTCAAGGCCTTTTACAAGGCCAACAAAGAACCTAGGGTTAAACTTGATGTTGCTAATCATATTCCTATGTTTTCTCTCCCGTACATTCAAGGGACCACAGATAGGATAGCCCATATTCTTAAGAAGACTAATGTTTTTTTCCTTTTTAAAGCCTCTCAATACCATTAAAAATTATCTTAGATTAATCAAGGACCCTATAGACTCTAAAGACTCAAAAGGGGTCTACCTCGTTCCGGGCTCCTGTGGTATCCCCTACATTGGAGAAATAGGAAGATCTATTAAGTAGAGGATCAGTGAACATACCATTGACATCAGATACAATTGCTCCCGCACCTCAACTCTTACAGAACATGTTGAGAAATCAAAACACCATGTCTGCATTGAGGAATCCAAGGTCATTGCTAAGATTGATCACTTCCACCACATGAAGCTAAGGGAAGAGATTGAGATTGAGAGGCATGCCAAAAGCCTCAACAAGGATGATGACTGCAAATTAAGTAGGAGTTGGATTCCAACTCTCACTTCTTAACTCCATCGCCCTTTCTTCACCCTAATGGGATTCCCTTTACCCGATCTTTTCTTTCCTCCATTTTTAAGGAATATTATCCTGTAGCTTGGCAGTATGATCCTAATATTCTTTTATTAGGTCACTCCCAGCTAATAGTATTTTGTGTAATTATTTTAGGTAATAGTATTATAAGATTTGCTAATTATTTTATTATAATACTATATAATATTCATTTTTGATAGTATATGGCTAGATTTATTTATTTTTTTTTTAATCACCTCACCCTAATTAATATTTTTGTATTCATTAATAATAATTATTTTATGTCACTAATATTATAAAATTTGTTAATTAATTTATTACATAATAATTATATAAATTATTCATTTTTGATAGTATTTACTACATCTTGATAACTGCTAGTTTTTTTTTAGCACATCAATCCTAACTAATAATGTTACATTATGATTTTACTTTTTAAATAAATTAGTTTTAATACTATTATAAACTAATTCCCTACCTAGTAACCAATCTCAACCTATGATTATTATATAAATTATTTGTAATTACATTATTACCTAATTGATTATCTTATCTAGTTTTATTCTCATTAATAGGTCAAACCTGATTATCAATATTATAAATTATGCTTAGAAAATATTATTATTGATAAATATATTAATTATTATTTTAAAATTATTATCCATTAAAGATAACGGTTAGTCTTCTACCTAACTTTCCTTGAATAAATCAACCCTAACTTATAATATTATATTAATTAATTAATCTGAGATTATATTATTATTTTATTGGATAAATAAGTTACAATTTCAAGATTAAAAATTTAATTAACATATAACTGTTATTTTCTAACTTAATAATTTTATTTCACCAATGGCTAGTTTTGGACGGCTTACCTTGAACCTTGATGCATCCCTGCTATTTATTCTTTCAGATCGTGTGGTTTCTCACCTTGTCCTGAGGATGAACCACATTAGTTGGTTCGAAACATCAATCCAATCCTTACTATGTGATTAATCCGAAAGACTGCTCTCTACATTATGGATCACAAAAGTCTCAGATCTAAATTTACATTCTTTGCAACAAAACTTGGGCTTTTTCCCCCAAAACTTGGGCTTTTTCCCCAAAATTGACCCTAGGGGACCCTGTCCCAATAGGCCCCCAACAAAAATATCATGACCCACCCTTGAGTCACTCTGTTGGCATCGAGATCTTACTCTGGAGACCTCCCAACTCAAATTGCACTATTGCTACCTCAGTCACGCTCTACGTGGCTACCTGCTTGATCTGCTCCACCAGCTGCTCTGTTGCTAGTCCTGCACTGTCTTCCTTGATTTTCTACTGCATTCTTTGTAGGCTTGCCAAATTATCCTCTGGTGGTAGCGATAACATAGGCCTCATCCAACCAAGGCCCCAATATGGCCTTTAGGACCGCCTCTTTCCTTTGCACTGCCTCCACCTATTCGATCAACTGTTTGGCCTCATGTAGCTTGGCCAATCGTTGTGCTATAGTGACGGTGAGCATTGTCACTCTTGCTTCATCATACTATTATTGTAATTCATGGGCTTCTACGTTTAACCTCTGCAGGTTAGGATCTTCCTACAACGGCATGACTGCCTCCACGGATTGCTCGAATAGCACAGTGCAACCACAACATCCATTGTTGTGACTCCATCCTTTACATCATCTTTGCGCTATTCTTTGACCTCTTGTGGAGTTGAAGGTTGTGACTTCAACTCTAGCTCTGTAATTTTCAAGTTCAGCTCAAATTGAACCTTGGCCACTTCTGTCTTCGCATTGTGCACACCTGCAGCCAACTTCCTGATCTTCGCATCCACTGACGCTTCCTCCGAGATATGCAGTTTAGCGACTGTTCTGCATGCCTCAGCAACCACGGTTGCAGTGTGTTCATTTTGTGCTTGAACTTTCTTCCATGCTTCCTGTGCTAATGTTTTCTCCACGAACATTTTTTCTTTGTTTACTTTGTACTCGCTGATCATTCTCAGCGCGCACTACTCTCAGGCCTTAATCTCTACGATCACACCTGCTTGCAGTATGTGAAGGAACTCACTAGGGAGCGTGGCCAAGTTGAGGCCCACATTCTTCAAGGATCTGAAAATAGCCTTGTCAGCAGCTACCTCCATGCTCAAAGATCCCTTAGGTAGCGTGACTACCCGAAGATTCATTAAGCGAACCATCTTTTCTCCTTGAGTGGTCCCCGGAGCCAAATTGGTTGGTGCAACGCTGCTCTGTCCTACACCTACCTAGAGTCTAGTCGTTTGGATCTGCAGCTCGCGCAGACCAATCTGTATGGTGATAAATGCTTTCTTTTACTGTTGCTCAATAGTTTCATCAGTTCTACTACTGTATGCCGCACCTTATCTCCAATATCATCAAAGTCGCCCTCCGTTAAGGTAATTGGATCTAGCAACAACATGGTGTCTTTCAACTTCTTCCGCTGTCCTTCCTTTTCTTGCTCCCTATACCACTTCACTCGGAAGGGAGCACTCTCCTTTTGATCTCTGCCACCATGCTCTAATCGCTCTTATTCCTCCATTTGGAGCGAAGGAGACT
>APFE030790014.1:0-24244 GCA_000404065.3 Pinus taeda
ATTATATCCAGCCTAGTGGCCATCAAATACATCAAGCTTCCTATCATACTTTTGTATAATGTCAGATTGATATTGTTGATGAAATCTTCTTTTCTCAACTTCAACCCCATAACAATTGGAGTTGGTGCAAGCTTGTTGTTCTGCATTTTAAACCTCTCCAAAATGTTTGCCACATACTTTGCTTGAGAGATAAAAATGTCATTTTCTATTTGCTTCACTTCTATGCCCAAAAAATATCTTAATAACACCAATTCAGTCATTTCAAATTCACTCTTCATGAATTTTTTGAAATCAGCGATGAGGAAATCATCACTGCGTGTAAAAATTAAATCATCTACATATAAGACAACAATAAGAATCTTACCATCACTCTCTTCGATATAGAGGGTAGGCTCTCCATCACATTGGTCAAAACCATTGTCCAACAAGTAAGCATCTATCTTGTTATACCATCCACGTGGTGCTTGCTTGAGCTTATAAAGAGCTTTCTTCAACCTATACACCTTGTCTTCTTGGCCTTCAACCTCTTAACCAGGTCGTTGCGCAACATACACTTCCTCTTTCATCACTCCATTCAAGAACGTTGATTGTACGTCTATTTGATACACTTTCCATTTATGTTGCACGATAATCACCACAACTATATGCAGTGTCTCCATCCTTGCGACTGGCACAAACATCTTTGCATAATCTCTTCCAAGCCGCTACTTGTATCCTTTGACAACTAGCCTTGCTTTGTGCCTTTCAATCTTACCATTGACATTGCTCTTGGACTTATAGACTTACTTCACTCCAATGACTCATTTTCCTTGCAGAAGGTTCACTAACTCCCATATATCATTCTTTTCTATTGCTTTTATTTCTTCCTCCAATTCCACAACCCATTTTTCTTCTTTGACTGCATCTTCAAAATGGATTGGGTCATCTACATGACAAAATAACACAAATAAGGAATTCAGACCAGCGTTGCTATCAACTTCATCTTGCTCATAGATTTCATTTAAATTTCTGAAGTTTTCTCTTCTTGTGCTTGTTAAAGATGGGCTTGACATATCACTTGGTGTTTCACTTTATGATGTGCATGGAGAGGCACTTGCTTGACTACGTGACGTTGTCCTATTATTTGTTGATGGTGTTGCTTGCTGCCTGCTTTTTTGCGCTTGAATAGGAGTAGAGGGAGTCATTGTTGAGGAATTTCTTGTCATTGTCAATTCCTCTTTGTCCTCATCTGTATACATTCTTTCACATTCACTAATTTCTCTAAAATTCCATCCCATGCTTCCTCTTCTATGAACTGCACATCTCTGTTGATTATAACCTTCTTGGTTGATGGATTGTATGCCTTGGATTCATCACCGTATCCAAAAAATATGCATTTATCCCCCTTGATGTCCAACTTCTTCCTCAACTCATCCGGGATATGTCCATACGTCACACATCCAAAAACTCTCATGTGAGTGACGTTATGCTTTATTCCACTACATGCCTCTTCAGGAACTATGTTCTGGACACTTTTGGTTGGACATCTATTCAAGATATATGCTGCACAAGTGACAGCTTCAGCCCAATAATCATTTCGAAAATGCTTTTCCTTCAACATACTCCTTGCCATTTCTATAATGGTCATATTCTTCCTTTCTGCCACACCATTTTGTTGAGGTGTATATCTTGTTGTAAATTGCTTGTGAATTCCATGTTCCCTACAAAAACGAAGGAAATCATTAATTTTGAGATGTTTTCGCCACCTCTTTCATTCCTAAGGACTTTGATGTAGTGTCCACTTTGCTTCTTAATAAGAGCCTTGTATTGGCGAAAGTTCTCAAGCACTTCATTTTTCTGTTTTAGGAGATAGACCCATGTCATCCTTGTGTAATCATCTATGAAGGTCAATAAATAGTGGTTACCACCAATTGATGGTGTCTGCATTGGTCCACATAAATCTGAGTGGACAATCTCTAAATGTTCCTTTTCCCTTACTTACTTTCCTACTGTAAATGTATCTCTATGTTACTTTTCCAAGATACATCTTTCACATAGGTTGTCCAGTTTTTCTATGAGTGGCAACCACTTCACCATGCCTTTCATATGCGACAAATTCAAAACTCCAAAGTTGAGATGACCGAATCTCAAATGCCATAACCAAATTTCATCTTTTACCTCTCCTTAATAGTTGACTTGTGTGACAAATGCATATTTTCTTCCATCCTCTTGTGAGTTCATTGACAGTTGTGCTTGTGCACCTTATTCTTTCAAATATGATCTTATCTTTAGGGGAAACATTCTATTGTTTGGCATCTGAACCTTGGCAATGAGTTTTCTGCTTCGAGGCCCATCCAAAATTGTGCACTCATCATTTTTGAAAAAGACATTGTAGCCCTTTTGCATGAGTTGTCCAATGCTTATGAGGTTAAGTTTCAAACTAGGGTCAAAGTAAACATTTGAGATGTACTTCTTCTCCCCCTTCTTTGTTAGGATGTTAACTATTCCTTTTCCCATGACAGAGACTTTGTTATTAGTCCCTAATATCACTTCATATTTCACGCTTTCATCTAGATTGGAAAACATTTCCATGTTCCCTAACATGTGGTTGCTACACCCTCAATCTAGATACCATATATCACTTTGTTTTTCTTATGCTATATTACAAGCTAAAAACATGCTATCATGGTTCTGATTTTCCTTTGTGAAATTTACAATTGGTTTTTTTACTAATGTCATATTACTTCTTTCTACATTCATTTGCATAATGAGCATACCTCTTACAATAATGAAATTGAACTTTTGCTTTATAATACCTCTGACTTTGTGCTTGATTTTCTCTTGGGCCTTGACTTGGATTTTGATTGTCACCCCTTCCACTTGAGCTTGAGGGGTTGCTTCTTCCACCTCTGTGTGGGCTTCTTCCTCTTCCTATAGCATATGATCTTCCTCTGCCTCGACCTTGACCAAATGAAACTTGTGTCTTGAAGGCATGCTCCAATGAGGAGCTTATTGCTCTATTCAATCTACATTCATGAGAAATCAGTGATGCATGAAGCTCATCCACTAAGAACTGTGAGTGATCCTTTGTCTCTTCTATGGCCACAACAATGGCATCAAACCTTGTTGGCAGACTTCTCAAAACTTTCTCAACTATTATCCTTTCCTCAAGTGTCTCACCATGAGACCTAATTTTAGTAACCAACCCGATTACATGTGTAAAAAATGAGTCCACATTCTCAGAGTCTTTCGTACAAAGTGTCTCAAAGTCTCTTCTCAACATTTGTAGTTTTGTTGTCTTGACTTTGGCCATGACTTGCTAGGCTGTCTGGAGAGTGCCCCATGCTTGCTTGGACTTCGTTGCTGATGCAACCCTTGGGAAAATACTTTCATGAACTGCTTGAAAAATGTAGAAGAGGGATTTTACATCCTTCTTCCTGATGTCTCCCAACAAATCCCTTTTTGCTTGAGACAAGGAAGTGTATGCTACTGCATCTGCTGGTTCTTAAAAAACATTCTCCACCAAATCCCAAACGTCTTGAGAAGAAAACAGGGCCTTCATTGTAATCGCTCAATAATCATAAATTTTTTCTATTAAACTGAGGTATCTGAGGATTAGTCAATCTTGTGCTTGATGTTTCCATTTCTGAGTGTAAAACAAACATTCTACCTATTGGTAAATATGCTCAAAAACAATTTTCCCTCAAAACAAATTTTAATTGCTAGTAAAAACACTTGTTTTTACACTAACAGAGTTTAACTCGCTCTGATACCATGTTGGGAAATTTTATAAGGGGCAGAGGAGAGGATTCCGGCTCTCATGAAGGTTTAAAATCATATCGCAACAAACCATGCTTTAGATTATATTTCAAAACATGGGAAAATGCATTCGCATGATAAATGGAGGTTGTAGCTCTAAGTGAAAACACAAAAACTTACTGTGATTTATGCTTCACTGGGGTTGCAGAGTAACTGTCTGTAAAACTCTGCTTTTCACATGCCCACCACAAATTGCTCCACAATTTTCTCCTCACTACCTCACAAACTTTCACCATCTCTCTTTCTCTCTAACTTGCCCAACAATGCAAATGACTATTACATTCATATTTATCTCAACATACAAATTTGACATTAATACATGACAGAGAAAATATTTAACACACAACATGGACGATTTTACATAATAAATGGTTTTCTAAATTTGCAGGTGTTGTGGAGTGTGGACAATAGTCACAGAGTGAATTCTTGCCCATACTTATTTACTAAACTTCATTAAGTGCCTTAACTTCTCTGTTGTGTTGCGGAATGGTCAATGATGTACTTTTGCTCAAACTTTAGTCCTTCTATCTGCAAACAAAATCGCAACCTGCAAAAATACTTCTGAAAATTATTGTTGTTGTTAGGGTGTTTAGGACGGTGGTTGGGATTAATATTTCCAACATTTCATTCTAGTTTGTATCTGAAATAATGAATTAATGTTCCAATATATCTGGATTGTTCATGATGATTAGTTAGCGTACTGCATCCATGGATGGATACAGATCCAAACAAATGCAACCAGCTTGATTGCCAAAGGCATTATAACATTATAGTGGGAGTGGCTTGTGAACTTCTCTATCTGCACGAGGATTCTAAACTGTGGATTATTCATAGGGATATTAAAGCAAGCAATATTTTGTTGGAAACAAATCTGAATCCTAAGATAACAGACTTCGGCTTAGCAAGACTATTTCCTGAAGATGAGAGCCACGTCAACACAAGAGTTGCTGGAACTTAGTAAGATTTCAAAATAACGTTTACTCTGACTCACTCTCTAAAGCGATTATCAATTACTGATGGATATGTTTTAATCTGTGCTATTGATTTCAAGAGGATTGACAATATCTTATGACAATTTTGCTTTTGGGTATTTACCTGTTTTGTTATGTTTTAACCTTCAAGGATACAGGAATATGATTTCCTTTGCAAATAACTTTTACTTTATGGTTACTTCATTCTTAAAATTTTACCGCCACTATTTAATCTTTGAAATTGTAATTTATGTACACACGTTGACTTATCACTTCATCCATCAATGTCTCTAGTCATTTTGATGCTTTCATCTCATTCTGTGACATTACCGGATCCTACACAACTTGCTTTTGTGAAATCTCATGTTTCTGAAAACACCAAGTCCACTAGTTGTGGCTCTAGGGTTTCACAATCTGCCAGTTTTTCGTCCCCATCATTTGTTGCATCTCACGCTCCTCCGTCAAATGTCGATGCTTCGATTACAGAGTGGTACCCAGTTAATGCACATCTTGCAATCTATCAACCTTAAAAATGGTATGTCTTTCAATGTTATGGCATAAGTGGGTTCACATATACAAACGTGCATAATCTTTAATAATTTAAGGAGTTGTCCATTTTTCGAAAAAAATTATGGTGGATTTTTCTGGTTAAATTTCTCTAAAATCTAGCAGGAATTTAATGAAATCATAAACTTAATGGGTAATCCCTACACAATCTTAGTGTCCTAAGGGTTTTTCATGGTGTTGAATCCATATATATAGTCAAAAAACCAATTTAAATAACACAAGTCAAAGTTTCACTTCAATTTTGTTTGCAAGTCCAAAAAGTCGCACTAAAAACAACTCCTTACTTTAGTATGAAATATTAATAGTTAAGTGTGTACCTTGTAAGGCTTTTGTGAATGGCGAAAGTGATTTTTTTCATCCTCTATCTTATTTTTGTTATTTGAATGTGACAATTTGTTGTTATATTTCTTATTCAGTTTGTGTGAGCAGTGGGAGTTATTGTTGTCATCCTCTCCACCGTACCTTTGAATGTGATGAATTATTGTCACCCTGAAAGTGATGAATTATTGCCATATTTCTTTCCCAGTTTTCTACAAATCAATCATGGCTTTGGGCACTTTCTACAGTTGAGATTTAGATTTAAAACTTAATGCAATGTTGATTTGTCCAATGGTTTGCTATCATTATTCTGAATATTTATTCTTTACCGATAATGATATTGTGATTTTTAATTTATGACAAACAACACCTATTGTGATATAAAATTTCAGTTAAATTAATTTAGTTTTGATTCTTGTGCTGTTTGTTAAAGAAAATATCAAAATTAATATAAAATTTAATATTTTAGAAATTGAAAATCTTTAAATCATTGATACATAGAAAATATTAGTTAATGTGTGAAATAATTATAAAAGTATATTGATGATTCTCCGTGTCTACAAGTTCTATATATAAAATCCTCTACCCATCATGTTTAAAATATTAAATAGCTTTTAAGATATGCATTGTCATAAAAACATGTTTTTATTAAAAAATGCATTGTCATAATACACATATCATGTTTATGATATTAAATAATTTTTAAGATATACATTGTCATAATAACACATTTTTATTAGTATTAAATATCTTTTAAGTAACGCTTTGTTATATTAGTATTAAACGGGCCTCTTTACATATTTCTATGTAGTTTTTTCTTCCTCACTTACTTAGTTCAACCAACGCCTCTAAATTTCCATCCAATCTCATTCGACGGGAAAACGATTTCGTTGTCTTTTTATTTTACTACTTACAAGAATCGTGATTTTTTTTTAAGTTTCAAAAGAAAGGCTCATTCTTTTATTGGTCTCTATACCGGGGTTTTACTATGGGAGTTCTACATGGGGCTTTACTATAGGAGCAATACCATAACACGTGGGTTAATATTGAGAGATATTTATTGAGGAAAAAATGACATAATGTATTAGGGGATATATAGGGGTAAATAAATTTTATATTGGTAGATATAAAAAAATGGAGCTCAAAGTTAATGAAAAATTATAAAGGGGTATAAAAAATGTTAATGAAAAATGGATACCTATAATATCTAATAAAAGTAGAGGTTTTTTAAATTGACAAGGTGTATTCGGTTTGTATTGGTAGGGGGTTAAATAATGTGATTTTTAGAATTATTTTCTAATATGTGGTCAAATTAGGGGTATTGTTTAGTATGTCACGAACACACGTGATATGCCATAGGTTCCTTGATTGAAGCCCCCGTGGGTCTCTATCGATTAATGCTTAATTGAATATCTAGGTACATGTCTAGTCAAGAAATAGCTAGGTAGTTTTTATTATTACATCACTGCTAGTATTCATGTTTTGCTATTAGTTTGTCCAAGTAAAAAAATCAAAAAAAAAAATATGCATTTCTAAAGTTAAACATTGGTTTTAGGGATTTTTTTTTTATGCATTTCCAAGGTTGAACATTGGTTTTAAGTCCTTAGTACATAACATTTGGCTGACGTGCTCCTCCATAGCTGGTGTTTGGTTGTTACCATCGGTCGTTCACATAATTTAGATGCGTCACATATCTAAATTGATATGATGCCCATCAATTCATTTAGTATCCTTCTCTGCAACTGTAACCAAAGTAAGACTAGATCGATAGTGGCTTCTTTAGATGCTAGGAAAGTGTCTATAATTAATTCTCTCAACAATCAGACTTGAAGGATGGGGGCCTCTTTAGACATCGAGAATGTTATGCTCGTAAGGGCTTGTGATGGGCATGAGTTGTCAAGTTCGAGGAATTCCACTGGGCGTTAAAAAGTTTATTAAATTTGGTCAAGTTATGGACGACAACAAATATTGAGCATGTTATAGGGTATTAATTTGGCGGCGGCTATATATGCCCATTTTACCAAAACCAAAATTGAACAATAATCATATACAACTGCCATCCAATTAATACCATAGTTACCAAGTTCGGCTGTACCGGCAAAAATAATTCAGAAATTCGCTGATTTGGTTCGGTACGACGAATAATTTGTCCGTTTCCAATTCAGTACAAGTCATCAGTGAATGATTTTGTTCAAAGCTTTCTATTAGTTTATGTCCAACGTCCACTTTGTTGCTCCCGCTGAGTTGACGAGCGGTGTGGCTGTGTAGAACAATGAAGCTCGGGCTTTGTGTAACCATGGATAGGAATGTTGACAAATCGCTGCTGAATAAAATCACAAAAAAGTAAATCGAGTTTTTCAATTACCTTTTATAAAATAACGCAGCCCTGTGGAAATTTGAGAATTGAAATTTTATAAAAATAATGCAATGATCTTTTAGTTTTAATGCTATTTCTTTTAGTTTTAATGCGCGTAGTTTTTTTAGTTTTTATAAAAAAATTATTCGGGTAATTTTTAGAGGATTAATCAGAAAATTGGAAAAGAAATAAACAATAATTTTTATAAAAAACAAAATAAAAAATAATAACTCTTATATTATAAAAAGAAAAACAAACAATTTCTATTAAATTTCTCTATAAAATGTTAAATATTGCTAGAAAATTGATTATTTTAATTTTAGTTTGATTTTGGTATTTTATTATATATTATTTACAAATTGTTCTACAATATAGTATGGTATAATGGAAAATAAATTGCTAATACTAAAATGTAAATTTTTTATTAAATAATTAATTAAAAATGAATCAATATTGTCATTGACATTAAATAATATAAATAGCTCCGATACATATTTAGGAGGCATCATGTGACTCAATTGTTTTAAATGAGAGGTGAGTTAGTAATTTCTATATAATTGCAACTGAAAGAAATATAACTTCTACCTTAACAAAAATTATGAAATAATGAATTGGTTGCAAGTTTGTACCTCTTTTATAAAAAACAAAAAACCTAATTTCTATATTTGAAAAAATTATAAATGGAGAAATTTAAACGGACAACTAGTGAGTAATTTCTATATAATGAAAAATTGCAAAAAAATGATATCTTCTCTCTTAAAAATAATTATAAATAGTAAATTCTTTGCAAATTGGTAACTCTAGTAAAAAAAAAAAAATCATAACTTCTATATTGGAAGAAATTATAAACTGACAAATTTAAGTGTTAAATGGATAACTCCTATACAAAAAAAGAAAAAAAAGAAAAATCAATATTAGAAAAAATTATAAATTATATAAAATGGTAAAACTTCCAAATCCACAACTTTTATACAAAAAAAAATAGAAAAAGAGTAACTTCTATATTACAAAAATTTATAGAATGGCTCCCGAATGCGGGTGAATGATAGTCAGGATAGTCTACGGACGGTGTGCGAAGAAGGCAAGGCGCAGCCCTCTTATGTGTTCAGAAAAATAAGGGCTGTTGAAATAGTTAATAAAGGAAAAAAACATAAAAGTGATCCCTAAGTTATTAAAGTATTGGATAGAGTATCACAATGTTAAAGCTAATAGCGTGCCATAATGTGAAGTAACAATGTTTACTATTAAAAATAGCTTTAATAATCTCAACTACATTTGAGTTCTAAAATTATAATAATCTCAACTACATTTGAATTCATATTATTAATAATTATTTTAGATACATAGTAAGTTAAATTTTTATTTGTTGTATGCGGAGTATTTATATATGTTATAAATAAAAAATTTAAGTAATATTATTATTTAAATTTATAACATAAATTAAAATTAAAATAAAATGTATTATAAAAATTCCATTATGAATAAAAGTTTTATTTAATTTATAAAATATATGATAAAAATAACTAATATTTCAAAAAAAATATAGTTAAAAAGTTATTATTTTGAAATCTCTTAACCTACATTCAATTATAAATATAAATTAGTGTATCTAATACAAATCTAAGTCTAAAATTTATGTATTAGTGTATCTCATACAAATCTATGTCTAATCATTAAAGATTATAAAATTAAGATTTTAATAACTTTATTATATTATATATAAATTAAATAAAAAATTCAAATAACATTGAATTATCAATACTTAATTATTTAGAAAATGTCATATTTTTATTAGAAATATTTGGTTGAAATTTTCATATATTTTTTATATTTCATTTATTATAAAATATTAAAATAACTTATAGACAATTCAAATGAAATATTGACCATTCAACTTAATTAATAAAATTATATTAATAGTCATATTTTAAATATAAGTACTATATTATTTATAACTAAATAAAAAAGAGTAAAATAAATAATATCAATTAAAATTAAATTATTAGATAATTATTATTTCGAAAAAAAAAATATTATAATTATCTTAATGATGATGATGATGGTGGTGGTTAACGTCCACTAAGACCAAACATTGGTCTATTGGACCTCAAGAAACAAATTATTTATTTTGATTTAACATTTTATTCCTATGCTCAAAAAGCTTGGAGATAAGTCTTTCGAGCACACTATAATTTTGACATTGTAAAAGGCTAGGAAGGTCAGTGTTGTAACAAAGATTGTGAAACTGAGATCTAATGTGGTTGTATGCGGGGCACTCTAAGAGTAAGTGGTTTTCATCCTCGATGTTCCTATTCTCACATATATGGCGGATCCTTTCCATCCATGGTGTTTTAGGAACTGCCCAATGACCCATTTCACTATGGAGCTCAATTCGTTCTAATCTTTGCAATATTAATTTTCTTCTTTGAGCTAGTTAAAATAGAGAGATACTTTTGATCTTCTCGGGTGGGGTTGATGACCTTCTTATAATAACTTAACTTTCTTTTAGCCGCTAAATCTTTCTCACGCCACATTTTTTCTTTGAAATTAGAAATAACAAAATCTTTAATGTTATTAATGTTTTGCAATGCGTCATTCTCGTTGATCTCCCAATAGTTTAACTAGGCCCTTGTGTCTTTATGCCACCCCCGATTGAGCCTTAGGTGGTTTTGGCTGGAATTTAAAGCTAGCTTAGGAAGTCTATGATCGTCTATGTTATTAAGTTTGTGCTTGTACAACAAAAACCTAATCATAGCTAGGCTCTCAATAGAGGAAAGACTTGCTTCTATAAGGAGAATAGGATAGGGTGTATTACTTTTAATTTTCAGGTTATATGTTATAAAGCGCTTTTCGATTTGCTCAATCTTTCTCCGTGATTCTCTAGAGATGCTGCAACCCCAAACCTCAGGCATATAAGATAACAGGAGTGACTAAAGTTTCAAAGAGGAACTTCTTTTTATCCCAAATTACGAGGTTTGTTGTTTTACAATTATTTTCAAGACCAAAATAAGCTTTCCACCCCCCATTAATCCTTTTCTCAATGCTATGGTTCTAGTTGAGCTTGTGATGAATATCAATTCCTAGGTACTTGTAAGAATACACTTCATATAAAATAAACACATATATAAAAATCCATCATAACTTTGATATCTGGGTTTGGTGGGTTTAATCTTATCCATTCAAAATATAAGTGATATATTATGATATCCATGCTTTGTGATTTACACCTACATAAAGAAAGTGTAAATAACATTTTATTATCTTGAAGAGAAAATTATATTTATCTATACATATATATAATCTTGTACTCGCATCACACCGGGTTGATTCCAATCACTACTACTATAACCTCTAGGTGAACCACACCGCCCGTAACATACGTCACATAAATAACCTCTAATCTTATAAATCGATTGAAAAAATAATCTTATAAATCAATTCAGAAGCACCCAAACACTACAGTGAAGTCTGAAATTATAAACCAATCAAGTGGGAGAAGAGAGTGAAAAACTAATGAAGTGAAACAACATACTGAAAAGGTGAGGAATGAATGGGGCTCAAAGGGGGCGGGGCAGGCAGGCAGGCAAGGTGGAAATGATGGAAAAAGAGTGGTAGGAGGAAATGGGGCAGGAACGTGGGTTGGGAGAGAGTGACGTAAACTTACTACGGTCAAATTCAAAGGAGAGAAGGTCAATGGTCAAAATCTGCCTCCTAACAATAATTAGAATAATAAGAATCATACTGTACGGCTACGCGGAGTGATAGTTGAGAATCGGGAAACCTAGGCAGGCGTGACGAAAACAGGTGGGCCCACGCCTACCTCTTATCTCTCCAGAGATGCTTTTTCTGGCCACGTGTGCAAATCATCGGCGCAAACTCCGCCACTGAAAGTGAATGACATGGACGGGCGTAATGACCCGCGGCTAAAAAAATATTAGAAAATCGTAGTTGGTTTGCGTCACCTTATCAGTAGGTTATGGATGGGATCTTCTCTAAAGTTTGTACATTGAAAATTGGAGGAATAGTTGAAATTTCTTTTTAAAGGAAAGCTATTTAAAGCAGGTATTTGTACGCGCTGATTTGGGATCTGTAAAGCAGAGATAGAGACAGAGACGTCCATAAGGGGTAACTTAATAAGCATCAACTTCTATTTATTTATTTTATTTTTTATAATAGTTTATTTGATAAAATATTAAAGGTTTGGAAAGTAAAGTTTTTATTATGAATTACCACATTTAAGTGGTTTAAAAAAAAATTAATAAAATTAAAGTTAACTACATTGTGATTTGGAGTTGAATAGTAAAAGTTCATTATTTTTAACTTAGATTTGATGTTGAATATACACTTTTCATTTGATGTTTAACATATATATATATTTTTTATTTGGGAAGGATTATATTTATGAATCTCAACTTCCATTTTGATATATCAATGTAAATTGTGGGTTTTATTTATAAATCAAATCTATGATAATAAATATGGTTGTTGATAAGCATCATCTCAATTGCCTTGTTTATGAAATCATTTTGCCAAATGCTATTTAGAAATGCAGTTGTCTATAATGCGACTTTTTGAAAGTCTTTCCGGTGGGTTTTTCCGGTCAAAATCCGGCAGCAATTTATTCGAATGGCAAGTTTGATAGCTAGTTTTTGCACAATCAAAGTGTCCCAGGGGTTTTTCAGGGTCTTGAATCCAAATATGCAGTTAAAAAACCATTTTAACTGCAAGAAATCAAGATTTAACCTCAATTTCTTCCACCGGATGCAGTCACCGGAATCTCCAAAAAGTCGCATTATAGACAACTCCTTTAGAAATTGTCTTTTCTTTTGTGCATACTTTTTAAATCTATGTAAAAATTAAACTTGATAAGCATCCATCCCAGTTGCCTTTTCCTATAAGACCACTTTGCTATATGCCATTTAGCAAATTTCTCCCATTGTGCATATATCTATACTTCCTCTATTCTTCTTTCTTATCAATCAAACCTATATAAAGGTGGGCCTTGATAATTGCATTTGCCTATAAGACCATTCACCAAATGTCATTTGGCAATTTTCTCCCCTTGTGTGTATATTTATACTTCTTCTATTCTTTTTTCTTATGAATCAAACATATATAAAGGTAGGTTTTGATAAGCATCTATCCAAATTGCTTTTGCCCACAAGACCACTTTATTAAAATCCCATTTAGTAATTATTTATCCTTATGCATATATTTCTTATTCCATTCTTGTGAATCAAATCCCATATAAAAGTGGGCCTTGATAAGTATCCATCCCAATTGGCTTTTACTCTGAGACCATTTTTCCAAATGCCTCCTTTTGTGTGTATAGCTATACTTCCTCCATTCTTCTTTTATTTCATTTTTGACAATGTTTTGTGAATGGCATTGTCTTCTATTTACCCTTTTGCATACAAGAATGCTTTTTCTATTATTTTTTATTTGGTTTTCAATGGAAAAGGTGTTTATAGAGGAAATTTCCCTCATAATAGTTGATAAGGTGTGAGATAATTATGCATGCTTGCTTGATCTTTCCCTCCACCTAGGTTTGATATATTGTATGGGTGCATGTGTGTGAGTAATATATAGTATAATATATAGTTTGATATGATGCAAATGACATTTTGGAATTGCTTCTTGTTAAGCTCCCTCTCCCAACGGCTGCCGATAATCTGGAAATCAACTGCAGTCATTTCCTTAAATTACGGAAACCAACTGCAATTATTTCCTTCAATTACGAAAACTATCTTCAGTTAATTAATTTCTTGTTGGGAGCTCCTGGAGTGGTCCATTACTCCCTCTGTAGTTCTCTACCATGATCTGTGGAACACTTGACACATAACCAACAAAAGCTTGATGGAAGCTTGGCTATAAATACTTCTGTTTGGTCCCGAAGCTCACTAACTCAATCCCCTTCAGCCTTACACCATCAAGTTAGAGTGAGCAGAGCTTGGAAGTGCCACACGGATGATGATCTCTCACGCAGTGGCTCCAAAATGGTGTAATTACAGAGCTGTTTGCTAGCTGTCTTTTTCATCTCACGCCTGGAAGTGTGGAAGCAAGCTTTGTATAATTTTCTTTGTAGCTTTAGAACTTTTAGTCGCTGTTCTTCGGGTTGGAGTCTTCATTCTCGCATTAAAATAAAGAAATGGTTTTAGTGAATGAAACCGTCCAACTTCGGTGAGATTTTACAGTTTTCAAGGATGTTTTAGTAGCCATAACTGGTTTCTGCCTCCCGAATGCTCATTTACCATCTCAGCTTAATTCACTGTCTATAAATTCTGAGCCTTGGGGTTACGATGTGCTTACATTTATCTCCACTTTGGTGAATTGAAATCCTGGAGGTTCGAGTTCCTTTCCGGCAGTCCACTATTCTTCTTGCTCAGGTAGCTTCCCATTGTGATTTTCGTAAACTCAGAGCTTTCAGTGCTGCTAAAGTCTGGTATCGGAGTGTGAGTAGCATCAATGGACGGAGATATGATTTATTGGGCATTAAAGTTTTCGATTCTTTTAGAGTGTTTATTCCGCATTATAGAATAGTTATTTAACTTACATTTCTATTATTTAAAAATCTTTTATCTTCTTGTTTAATACGTATTAATTGTGAGATTTGGTTTGCATCGAGATGTAAGTCTTACTATACAATAATCCTTATCCTAATGGAAGTGACCATAGATGTAATGGCATTCATACTAACATAATAATGTTTTATTGGTGGTGGGATGAATATGCATGTTCACTAGGACTTCCATTCCTCCTCTTTGGGGTGTATTGGGTAAGGATACATGTAAATAACAAACATGATACTACACAATCATATAAACATATTGAGATCAAATGACTTATACACTTATCTTAAAAGACAAAATCTTTCAAAAATAGAAATGATAAATAACATATATATGTGTTTTATAAATTACCACTCAAATCAATTAATGACCTAACATTTTTCATATTAAAATTATTATAAATCCATTATAATTTTAAATTTATTAAACATTAAAAATATTAAAACTTTAAAATACATTGAATAAATCCTAAATTATTTATATTTTATAACTATTTAATTAAAAAGTATCCACTATTTCACAATCCTATTATAATTGGTTGAGATTAATTTATTATGATAATAAAAAAAAATATCATTTTTAAATTAAAACATTTCAATAATATTTTTAAATAAAAATATATCAATAAAAAAAATCAATCTTATTAGTGTACAGTTTTTACATTAAACAATTTAATAAATAAATATAGTGGTAATAAAATTATTTTTAAAAATAACAATTAATAAATAATAAAATATATGGTAATAAATTATTTTAAAATATATATATTGAGATAATTTTTTTAAATAATACAAGTATAATTATAATAAGGAAAAATAATTATTAAAATAAGAAATATATATACTTGAGATATTTTTTTTTTATAAATACAAAGTATAAAAAAAAAAAAAGTTAATAAGGAAAATCATTATTAAATTAGAAATATATATATGAATAAGATCATTTAATAATATAAGATATATTAATAAAGGAAAAATTAAATTATTAAATAAGAAAGATATTATCCAATATTATTAAAAAATTAATATAATAAAATTTATATTTAACTTTTAATTGCATTAATTTTTAAATTTAAGTTTAACTTTTACTACATTAATTTTTAAATTGTAGAATTGAGGCTTCTGTGATCCATTATAGTTGTTAAGAAGAGCTTCGACGTAAATCACATGAAAGAGTTTTTGTCGACGCGTTTCAAACCAACTAGTGTGGTTCATCGTCAGGACAAGTTGAAGAAGCAGATCTGGCATAGCATGTTAAATAGCCGTTGGAGTCTCTGCACTGTCTATTTAACATGCTATGCCAGATCTGCTTCTTCAACTTGTCCTGACGATGAACCACACTAGTTGGTTTGAAACGCGTCAACAAAAACTCTTTCATGTGATTTACGACGAAGCTCTTCTTAACAATTATATACATGTCCTTTTTGAATTACTATCTGTTAAAGTGAAAAGGCTACTTATTAAGTATTGATATTTTTATATGTGGTCTTCTTTATGTGGTTCACTCTACCAATTTGATACTAGCTATTTGTATAATTTAATACTACTATGTCCACTAATAATATCTACCTGCTATTTCAAATAACTAAAATGGATAATCTTGTTTGTAGCGTTTTTTGGTTTTCAAGCACAATTATATAAATTTCCATGTACTTTTGAATTACCAAAATTTAAAGTGATAAGTTGAATTAATTGATATGTGTAGGTTTTAACCATATACAAAAATTACCTGCATAGGAATTCTACAAACAAAAAATAAAAATTGGAAAGAACCTAAAACATAAAATAAATATACACAGAGATTTTTGCCTAGATCACAAAACTGGGACTACCAAATTGATTTTTCATTATATTCCTTTCAATGTTAGAGTACATATATATACATGACGAAGCATTCATAAACCCCAATCCATTAACCCTAGATTAGAACTTATCTATAGTTCCCTTAACTGGATCTACAAAATACCATGGGCATAAAACCATCATGGCCAAAACCATGTGTAAAACGCATGAAAAAACCCATAGGTAGGTTTGACCACCTAATAACTGCCCCCCTGAAACCCCTCGATAGGGGTGGATGCGCCCCACTACTACACCCAGTGTAATGAATAGGGGTGACTATCCCCTGCCATGTCCCCGCGATGCATTTGAATTGTCGTGGAAAGAATATAACACACACCCAACATTCTGCCATTTGTTGTTTACTTATCCACATAGGGGCTCACATGAGAGCTTAGTCATTGGTCCATTCTTACAATGCCCATTGTTTCTCTACACCAAGAGAACTTCTTAGTTCTCACAAACTTCATCAATACATCTACAACATTCTTCAAAGTCTCTCCCTCTACCAGCAACACCTTTTGTCCTCAACCATATTCCTCACAAAAGTGATATTGAACACAATCTTCTTTGGCTTTAAATGATGAGAAATATTCTTTCCCAATAAAATTACACTTTTCCTGTCACATTCTATGCATATAGATTGTTTTACTAACCCCATACTTGAACACAATATCTGCAACCAAACTACTTCCCTGCTTCCATGAGTGGCTACCATGTATTCTGCCTATGTAGTTGAAAGTTCCACTACAAACTGTCTCTTTCTCATCCAACTGACTGCACCTCCAAATAGGTTTAAACACATATCCACTTGTAGATCTTCTGTGATCGAGATGTCTAGCCTAATCTACATCAACAAAACCATGGATGTCCAAAACTTTGTCCAATACTAGTCTTCCTTGCTAGCAAAAACCATAGTCACTAGTGCCACGTAAATACCTAAAAACCTACTTTAATGTTGTCCAATTCTCCTTCCCTGGTTTTGATATAAACCTAATCAATACTCCCACTTCATGTGTAATGCGTAGTCTAGTAAATACCATCGCATACATTAGGCTACCAATTGCACTTCCATATGGAACACAGGACATGCCCTCTTCCTCTTCTTATGTCTTGGGACACTATTCAGCAAAAAAATTAACACCTCTAGGAATACTAACCTTCACTGGTTTACTACCTTGCATATTCAACCTCTGCAATATTGTCTCAACATACCTCCTCTGGTTTAACCAAAGCTTCCCCTTTTCCCAATCTCATCCAATTTCCATACACAAAATATAGTTTGTAGCATAGAGATCCTTCATGTCAAATTTGGAGGACAATTGGGTCTTCAAATACTAGATAATTTCTTTGTCATTTCCAATCAACAAAATATCATCCACATACCAGATCAAATAAATAACAGTGTCACCAATTAATTGAAAATACGCATAGTGATATTCTTTGCTTTTGGTGAAGCCAAGTCCCCATATATATGTATCAAATTTCTGATACCACATCCTTGGTGACTATTTTAACCCATACAGAGAACTTTTTTTAAACTGCATACCAATTCTTTCTTTCCCTTCACTGCAAAGCCTTGAGGTTGCTTCATGTAGATCTTATATTCCAGATCCCCGTGAAGAAATTTTGTCTTCACATCCATCTATTCTACCTCAAAATCAAAAGAAGCAACAACAGATAAAAGTAATATAATAGAAGCTACCAAGGCAACAAGAGAAAACATATCACCAAAACCAATTCTCGACACCTGGGAGTAACCTTTTTCTACCAACTGAGCCTTGTATTTCTCCACCTTGCCTTCTAAATTTATCTTCTTCTTAAACACCTATTTTCTTCCAATGGGTTTCCTTCCAACTCACAACTCCCCTGGATACCAAGCATCATTTTTATCCAAAGATGTTATTTCGACAACCATGGCCTCTTTCCAAAGTTTTCCATCCTCTCAATAAACGACCTCCCTGATAGTTGTGGGATCATTATAGGTAATATATATAGTTGTGGGATCTTTCTGGAACTAATCTTATCACAGTCAAAGTGTCTAGCTCTTCATCTTTCGATTCATGTTCTACTATAGAGTCCGATTCTTCCTCCTTTAGCTCAAACTCTCTCTTCTCTGGTTCCTTTGGTAGGACTTCATGTTTAATAACATCTTTCACCTCTCTAAAAACCACATCTCAGTTGTACACTACCTTCCTTGTTTCTAGGTTCTAATGCTTATAACCTTTTAAACCATCCTTATGATCAATATATATGCACATTTCATATTTACTATCTAACTTGGTTATTTTCTCCTTTGGAACATGCACATATGCATCACCACCAAATACCCTCAGATGCGAAAGAGATGTTTTCTTACCAGTCCATACCTCATGTGGAGTCTTATCCTATAACGTTCATGAAGATGATCTATTAACCAGATAACATGCAACCTCCACCACCTCTCCCTAGAATTCATGTCCTAGCCCACTGCCACTGAGCATGCTTCTTACCTTTTTGATCAACATCCTGTTCATTCTTTATGTAAATCCATTTTTCTAATGTTTGTATGGAGTAGTATTCTATGATTCTAATCCACACTTCTTACTGAACTCTTCAAATTCCTTCTTGTAGGACTCTCCACCATTATCTATTCTGAACACCTTTATCTTCTTCTCTATCTCATTTTCCACCAGAGCCTTAAATTCTTTAAGCCTGTCAAAGACATCATATTTTTTCCTGAGGAAATATATCCATGTATTCTGTGAGAAGTCATATATAAATGATACATAGTACACAGACTTACCTAACGATTGAACTGACACATGTCCAAACAAAACATTGTGCACAAGCTCTAATATCCCTTTCTCCCTCTTAGCACCAGAGGTGAAACTCACCCGATTATGCTTCCCATATACACAATGTTCACATAAATCAAAATCTAGAGATAAATTAGACATACTTCTACCATACTATTACCATGAAGTATTCGAAGGCCCTTCTTTTGAAACCTTTTATGCCATAGCATGGTCTTTTGTCTAGAGACCACTAGATTTTCTTCTCCACTTGCAGGAACCATAGAACTGTTGCACCCATCAATAACAATGCTACCGAGAAGTTTGAATAGAGTTCCAATCCAAACTCCCCACATCAATACTAGTGCTCCCCGAACCATCTTGCGAGTATCTTTCTTGAACAGCTTTTTTGCACCTGCATCATCCATCTTTATTACAAAAATTAGATTTCTAGCCAATGAAGGAATATGCAAAACATTCAAAAGTGTTCTAATCCTTCCACCTTGCAACTTTAGCTTGACTTTTCCACGTTTGATGATTCTAGCCTTCCTTTCATCCCCTAAGAAGACATCACCACCATCATATTTCGTGTATTAGTAGAACCACTCTCTATGGGGAGTGAAATGAAAGGATGCGCCCAAGTCAATTAACCATGTTCATGATCCACATGTGTACTTGAAGAATTATCCAAGTACACATCTCCACCGTCATCTGAGGTGGTTTTTTCCTTGCAGGAGAAGAATCATCAGTTCCCTTTCCTTTCTCAAGAGCTTTAGATCTATAGTCCTTTTTGAGGTTCCCTTCCTTTCTGTATTTACAACACACATTTACAAGTTTTCCTCGAGATTTATATTTCCCTCTAGATTTAGATCTGTCACTCAAGGACTTATTTATGTATCTGTTCTAGGACTATCCTAATATAGACAAAGGATCTCTATTCTAAAGCTCCATATTTTTCCATCTCATATCCTCTAACATAAAGGATGAGACTATTTCATCAAACTTCAAGTTAGTTGTATTGCTACCTATTACAACAACGAGACTATTCCGCAAATATGGTAGAGAACACCTAAAATTGATTCACTTATCTTCATTTGAAATTTTAATATCAACAAATAACAATTGGCTTACCATAGTATTAAAACCATTCATATTCTCTTTCATCGAGTCTTCATCCTTCATTCTCAGGTTATACAGCATCTTCCATAGAAACAGTTTGTTCACCAAAGAAATAGATTAGTACAAAGTTGTCAACTTGTCCCACAAATCCTTCCTTGTAGCTTTCCCTGATACATTCAACAATACTGAATGTGAGATTCACAACCATATTGTGCTCTTTGTGTTCCAGTCCAACATTGCCCAATCTTCATTTGACATTTTCATTGGTTTAGTACCTAGATCTACCACGATCCACTAATATTTATCCACCAACAAATCATCCATCTTTAGTTTCCACAACTCAAAACTTTAACCATTAAATTTCTCAATCTCTATCTTTCTTGCTCGTCATCTTCTTTCACCGCAAGAATCGATCCTGGAGATCTCCCACTAAATAGGGTCTACCATAGGCCCGAGAAAAACCCCTCAGCAAGAAAGGCATCCCCTTGAAGCTGAAACAACTCTAATCCAAATGTAGGTTTCAACCCTGTACATAATTTACTCACATGGCAAGAACATAAAACATAAAACAAATATACACAGATATTTTTCCTTGGATCGCAAAACTGGGACTACTAGATTGTTTTTTCATTATATTCCTTTCAATGTTACCATACATATATATACATGTTGAATAATTAATAAACCCCAATCCATTAACCTTGGATTAGAACATAATTGTAGCTCACTTGACTAGATCTTTAAAAACACGATGGGTAGAAAAACATCATGCCCAAAACAATGTGCAAAACCCACGCACAAAACCATAGGTAGGTCTGCCCACATAACATAGGGTCCAAAAAAATATTCCCGGGTCATTGTCCCCAACCACATACAGTGGGGCTACCACCCCACTGAAACCCCCTTGCTACACCTGACGCAACGAACAAGGTTTGTGACTAGTCGTGGAAAGAATATAACACACACCCAACAATATGGACATTCTTATTGATGTGGTTCACTGCACCAATATGATATTAGCTATGTCCACGAACATCTACATGTTATTCCAAGAAATTGAGGTAGATAGAACAAAATCTACCTATTATTCCAAGGAATTAAGGTAGATAATCGACAAACATGACATAACATGAGATTGAAACCCATATGGGGAGGAAGAAAGCAAACCCTCCCCACGACACGACCTACACTCATATTCTATTTTTTGTATACTAAACATGTTTGAGATTTTTTATTTTTCCTTCTTAAGGAAGATACCAAAATGTATGATGATTTCTATAGTGTCAAAATAAATAAATGTTTAAATCGTGAAAATCATTTGTTCCTCCTATGAATATAACCAATTGAACTTAGATTCAGATTACTATGTTATCTTTTTGCTTGGGTTCTCTCCAACCATAACAATGTTTATACTTGAGTGTTTTTTCATGTTCCAATAACACTTGCATTATTGAATCCTGACATCTTGCATACCTCACCTGAGTAAGATGAGAAAGATGAAAAAACATGTTTCAATTGTCTTCTTGGTATTTAGCATAGAAGTTTGTATTAGTCCTGAATGGTAAGTTCTATAAGTACATGTGTCAAACTTTCTACTAAAACTTCTTATTAAATTAGAGATAATTTTAGCTACATTTACTAGAAAGGTAGACTTTTTAGTCACTCCAAGGTCAGAGGTTAAGTTTCATGAAACAACTTATGCAACCCTATTTCTAGAAGTTTACAATCCAAGCCATTTTCGCAATCTCAATTACTGATTGCATGAAAAGAAATATGTCCCCATTGGCATTACTATTGTGTTATCCAAATTAACTTGATAGAAGTTATATAGAATTTTTTGTTCATTATTGTTGGGTTGTTTACTAGTAAATTTGTTGATAATGATATTCTATCAACCTTTGTTAGTTTTTTGTTGGCATAATATTGGGCTTAAAATTTGTGGCGGACAAGGAATTATCCAAAATATTCCCATAATTGTAGCAGCCATATTTTTATTTTTGTCTGCATATGGGTGGTTATGGGTTCCTCTCGGATGGACAATGCTAAATGATATATTCTGTTGGGTCCCTATAATACTAGTGATTACCCCATTACTATTGTAGTTGTATCGCTTATTAATATTGTTGTGCCCCTATTGTCTCCAAATTGTTATTATTGTGCCCCATAGAATCCCTCTATTATTATTTTTGTGGCATTATATTATTATTGTTAGGATGGTTGGGTTATATTGTGACTTCTTACACTCCTATATATAGAAAGGAGGTTTTGTTATTTGAATCATCCAAGAATTGCTCATTTATGTAATGTAAAGGAGGTTTCCCCCTTGAAGAGGCTGAATTATAAGGTGTTGATCTATCTTTTCTATCTTTTTCTTAAGCTAGTTTCATAAAATTTGGTATCAGAGCTTTGGATTCTAGGGTTTCGCTGCTCCAAATAGGTCATCGTGGAATTTTTGCTATAACATTTTTTCTGCGACATTTCAGAAGAAAAAGAAAAAATCATTTAAGAGGAAATCACACTGAACCTTGGGTTTGAACTTCAGAGCTTTTTGCGCTATATTTACAGAGACATGATCTGACGAAGTTGGTCTTTTTGCAGACTTCTGAATTGCATTCCAAACAGGTGACCTAGGGCAAATCGTCATAACTTTCTCTTTGAGCATTAAATTGAAATTTCGTAAGAAGGTACAAAAATAGGATGAACTGTAGTTTCTTGTATATATTTTTCAGAGCCAAAGGTTGAAACAGTGAGTCGTGGCACGTGGTACAATTTCGCTCTACTGAACTAGTCTATAATCAGGTCACTGTGGGAGATTTCACATAACTTTTCCTTGTGGAATCCAATTTGGATCAGACTGGTGGCATTAGAAAGAGGACATAGAGCGCTACTGCAGGTTTCAATTTCAAAACTAGATGATCTGAAAGTACAAAGATACATCAAAGGAAATATCGAGCTCCTATAAAGTGAAAAAAGGTGTGTAGATTTTTAAATCTTTGTTTAAGCTTGGTTTGAAAATTTATTTTGAAGGAATTCAAAGGGAATAATAGAGCATTATTATCGGTAACTGATGCCCCAAGGAAAGAAAATGCAAACACCTACTAAGAAACCTGAAAGCTCTAGCATGACTCATGAAGAAGAGGAAGAAATGTTACATGATATATCAAAATTACAAGACCAACAAATGTCACTCTCACAAAAGCTATTAGAAGCTAAGATAAATGGTGTGGAATCTAAGATAAACGGCATGGAAGATACGTTGGATGATTTGAATATAGATTTGAAGATAGATTTGAAGAGAGACATGGTAGATTTGAAGACAGATTTGAGGACAAACATGGGAGATTTGAAGACATATTTGACAAATTTTCTACAAGAAATACTTAGTAATGGTGAAAAGGTAGTAAAGGAAACTCATGATGCGAGCAAAGGAAATGTTAATCATGATTCCATAGACTCTAATGTGGGATCTAAGACCCACCATATTCCAAAAAGCGATATGAGGAATTTTGATGGAAAGGATCCCGCAACATGGATATTACGGATGGAACAATTTTTCGATCTCAATAATGTGAAAAACACACAAAAGGTACGTATTGCAACTTTATATTTGGAACCAAATCAGTTTGTATGGTATCAATGACTTTTCTCTCGTAAACAAATTATCACTTGGGCAATTTTTATGGAAGAATTGATAGCACATTATGAGGATACCAAAAGAAACACTTCTTTTAGCCAATTGATAACTCTCAAACAAAAGGGTTCAATAATGGAGCACATTGAGGAGTTCCAAAAATTGAACATAAGGGTAAAAAATATTCCAGAGGAGCATAGGATTGATGTGTTCATAGGGAATTTAAAGGATAATATCCAACATGATGTTCGCCTTTGGGAACCTGATTCATTAGAGAAGGCATTCAGGGTAGCAAGAAAAATG
>APFE030790015.1:39620-57066 GCA_000404065.3 Pinus taeda
GCCCCCTCCACAGGTTATTAACCTTGAGGAGCCTCCAAAGACCACTCCTCCTCACACAGAAGCAGCAGCAGCACCATCAACATCAACAGCAGCAGCCTCTACAGAGCAGGCTCCAAGCTTGGACATGCAGAAATTGTTAAATGAGGTCCAGGCCCTAGAGGCCCAGATGACATAACTAAATGGAGCCAAGGATGAGTTGGCCAAATTAAATGAAAAATATGATAAATCAAAGAAGAATGTGGCTGAGAACGGGAGAGAAATAAAAACTCTCAAGGAAAGAATCAAAGAGCTGGAGAAGGAGCTCACCCTTGAAAAAGTGGTGGGTGAGATCAGAAGAGTTTTGTGGACCCACATTGGCCGATCAATAACGGACCAATGGCAATACATTGAAACCATTCATGAGAAAATGGAGCTCATAGGTAAAGCACAAAGGGAAGTGCATAGAGCAAGGGCATATCTAGGCAGTATGCCTGAGGTAGCCAACAGATTGATCAATGTGCTCAATAACAGGACAGGCCCTCAGCTGGCAGCAATTGGGATCACCAGTAGGACAGAGACTATCCAGCTAGTTAAGAGGGTCCTCACACTGAAAAGCCTGCTACAGACATTGGACAGAAGGAGCCAAGATATGCAAGCAGAGGTAAACAGGTTCATGGATAAGTTTGTTGCATTACAGGGAAGAGGTCTCCCCATCTTACTCAACAGTGCAGGAAAACTTCTATCACATGAAGTTTATGCTAAGAGGGTGAACACATTTGTCGTAAATCAGATCAGCCAAGGATCAAGCAGCTCCCAGGATACAGGGCCAGCATCTGGGTAAAGTCTCTATGACAGAATAGAGAATCTATTCTTTATTATGAATGAGATTAACCATCTGTTTGAAACGCCTCCAAATTTCTACAAATACACAGAGGCAGATGAGACCATGGATGCAATTTTGAGGCATCAATTGCCTACGTAGGATTGGTGGGCCTCCATGATACAATTATTATTATAAACAAGAGGCTTCATCTGAATTTTGTCATCAAAATATATAAGTCATCACCTTCAGAAAGTATGATACACATACTATGACAGAAAGGTGGAATGAGCCACCTCAGCATGAAGATTCAGCCACCAAGAACAGCAACGACAGCTACAGGTAGCAGGGCCGAGAAAAAGCTTCAGCATGACAGATCATAAAGACACATCATTCACATCAATCAGCATTAAAGCATAAACGCTCAACTGACTCACTCTCTTCCAAAGGTCAAGAAGAGGCCTGACAGCATTAAACACCATTTATCTTACACTCAGATTAGCAATAACTTTCCTATCTGATATTTGTAAAAGTTGGTGAGCACAATTAATGTATCAAATGACTCAGCATTGAGATATCTTGTAAAACCTATTGTATATATTCCCCCTCGCATACACTGCCAAGGGGTTGGTGATTATTGTTTTCTGGTTGTTTCTCTTATGAAGAACTGAGGACTCGGCTGTAACTTTCAGAAGGATGTGATTAATAAAGCTTGGAGTTTACAGGAACTGAGTCTTACTGGTGTTTGCTGTGATTGGAACCATTGAATGCTACAGGATTCTAGTGCAATGATTTGATATAATAAGTGTTTCTCTATCTCTGTTAATTTTTCTGTTATTTGTTTAAACTCATTCCTCTCACATATTGTTCTGAATCTAGGAAAGAAAGAAAAAGAATAGGTCAGGATTTGTCCATGGAGACACCCTGATCTCAATCTAATTTCACTATAAATGTTTCCACAACTTTCAGTTGTTTAAATTGGAATTCTTGATTGCTCCAATAAGCTCTGAATACCTCACTGTCACTATTTGGTAATTCATTTATGCTACTAAGTAGGGATTGTCGTTCAAATTCATGTCACACTGTTGGTAACTCCATATCTCATTGTTTCACTCACTAAATTAGAAATTATATTAACAATAGCCATCTAACCTTGCAGTAAAACTTTCTCCATCACAGGCACCAGAACTATCTCATTTTTTTGACTCCATAAGCCCAATGGATTAACATCTTCTGAAGTCTTCATGCTCTTCTTACAACAAAATTTCATCAACCAAAGTCTCAAACAAGAAACTGGAACTTTAAACTAGCCCAAGATACTCACAAAGCATAGCTGAAATTTAAAGAAAGAGCCCTCTCTGATTATAGATAAGCTAGGATCTATAATCCAAAGGTTGGTTAGTGGTTACCCTGGCCGTATTCCCTTGGGAGTCATAGGGAACAACCTGGGTGTTAACATAAATGGCGACTCCCCTGGGGACAAGCTTAGGATTTTCCAAATATTGTATATTCCCAAAGCTACAGGTGAAGCGTGAGAGCTAGCCAAGAAGCCTTTAAAACTGTTTCTGTTTTACATTAACAAGGTTACATAAAAGCTGCTTCACTCTATCTTCATACTAACTTTAGGACATACACAACCATTTCAAAATCTTATCTAGTCCTTACAGATATAGGAAAACTCTAAAAAATACTCAAAAAACAACTCAGAAGCTGGCTCCCAAGAAGAATCAGCGGTATACAAGGTCCATTCCTGACCCTAACCCACCAACTGTTTTTGAAAATCCTAACAGAGTCCATAAAAACATTAGGAAGCAGCAAAAACAAGAGAATCCTTCTGACTTGAGCCCTGAGACAGTCCACCTTAACTCCGTTCTCACTCCAATCAAGGTGTTATTCCGGTCTACCCCTGGTTCCCTGAGTTCACCATCTACATCTCAATGCCCTCCTTTTACACCTTCATCCACTTCACATGTTCCCTTGACCCACACTACAGTCTCTGTCATACCTAGTACCCCCATTGTCCCAGTAGTCCCTGTTGTCCTGGTTAACCCTATAAACCCTCCAAATATGGCCAATAGATATGCACCCCTGCAGTTACCTGCTAATGTTGCAGCTCTACCTCATGACTACCAATCCAAAATCTCATACTTTGACTCCACTGGCCCTTTCACTGCCATTCAACATGCTAGAAGGATGCAAGATCATTTTGAAAACTATGAAATTGACGATGACAGTGTAAGGATGAGGATTTTTGTTCAGAGCCTCATAGTGGATGTAAGAACCTGGTTCAGGTCACTCACTCCTAATACCATAACAACTCCTGATGAGCTTTACCATGCATTTACTAATAGATGGGAAAAGAAGAAAGATCCCTTGGACATACTGGGCGAATATGATACAATCAAACGAGGTCCTCATGAGACCGTTCTGGAGTATTGTGCAAGATTCAATAATGTATACAACGCAATACCCCAGAATTTAAGACCTCCCCATGATTTAGCACTATACAAATTCCCTGATGGTTTTGACCCTGACATGGCATATCAATTGAAGGAAAGATCCCCTGAAAACCTTGAAGATGCACAAAAGGTTGCTATCACAGTTGAGGCTAACCTTATTGCCAAGAGGAACAGGGCAAGATTGGAAAAAAGAGTCACCTTCAAAGAGGAACCCTCAGCCTTTGATCAGAAACTGGATGCAATACTCACTAGCATGAAAAGGTTGGGTGACATAGTGGAATCTGTAGAGAGAAAGTCATCATGGGAAGCACCTCAAAGTAACCGTGTCAGGAACCCAAATTTTAGAAGAAATCAAAACCCAAACATTAGCAAGGCCAGTTCTGATCCAGAGATAAGACCTCCCTTCCAGGAAAACTATACTGAAGCATCCACTTCAAGTGAGCAAGCAGATGACACCCACATTAACCTAATGGGCTTAAATGATGAGCAGCAAGTTTTCCTGAGTCATGAAGATCATAAGGAGGATGACATTAAACAATTCCAAACTAGGTCAGGTGAGTCATTTGACTTTAAAGAAGGTTATGACACGGCCGTTTATGAAGTTCAAAAGCAATACAAGCTAAGAAGCAGAACTATAAACGTAACACAGCCTGAAAAAGAAAAAGATAGCCTGCAACCTAAAAAGGCCATAGTTACAGAACCACAGGACAAAACTGATTCAGTTACAAATGAAATAACCGTTGAAGAAATAACTGAATTACTCCCCTCAAAGCAAAAGCCAATGGTTGCACCACCTTTACAGCCTAATCCAGATAAGGCTTCTCAAGAGATGAGTAAAAGGGATAAGTCTCATGATCAAGACAAAAATCAAGAGGAAAACTCAATAAACAAGGAAAAGGCTGTCACCCACAATACCAAGATCCAAACTGAAAGACCATTTGACCTAGAAGCTGAAATTGGCAAATTGAAAATAGCTATCCCTCTTTCAGAATTAGCCAAGCGTGACATTTACAAACAACAAATCAAGAAATCTCTTCAACTAACTCGTAATAAAGATAATGTCAATGTGTTAGACGATACCCAAGAACTACTTTTCGGCCCAGAGGTTGATGGAAAGACAACAGTCACAGGGATTCTACCATTCTATGTCAGCTTGCATGTTCATGATAAGATACTACATAATGCAATGTTTGATTCAGGCACCTCTCACAACCTTATGCCTAAATCAGTAATGGAGAGGCTCAACCTGGACATTACAAGACCTTATAAGGACCTATTTTCATTTGACTCCAGCCAAGTAAAATGTTTAGGCTTAATAAAAGATCTCTGTGTATCACTGGTCCAGTACCCAAATAAAACAATCCCAATGGATGTGGTGGTTGCTGATATCCCACCCAAATATGGAATGTTGTTATCAAGATCATGGGGGGCTAAACTACAAGGTTCCCTACAATTAGACATGTCATATGCAACCATTTCAGTCTTCGGTCAACCTAAGAGGCTATATAGGGAGTCACTAATGAAATACATGGTTAGCAGTGAAGACAAGCCTCAAAACTTTCCCATATATGTTGTTCACTCTGACATAGACTCCTATATTCTCTTCAACGACAATACAGGTCCCACAAATGATGAAGAAACCCAGACAATTAAACAACATCAGCATATAAATGAAGAAACCCCTGATCCAAAAACATTGGTTAAGGAGTCAACAAACGAAATCATTCTAAAGGACAAACCAAAGGTAAGCCAAGATCTCAAATTACTGATGTCAAGTTCCACCACAGTTGACAACCCTCCCCTAAATCAAGAAGTCCTCTAGTTCCTTGAATTTGATGGATCAGTCAACAAATCTGGGGCAGGGGCAGGGGTTTGGATACATAACAAACAAAAAAATCATGCAGAGGGCCGAGCCTATAGGTTAAACTTCAGTTGCACCAACAATATGGTTGAATATGAAGCCCTCTTACTAGGCCTTAAGATAGTAAAATCCTTACAGGCCATAAAAGTTTCAATCCTAGGAGACTCTTACCTAATCATCCAACAAGTAAAAGGAAACTTTGTCACTAATGGCAAAAGATTGAGATCTTATAGGTCTGTTGCTGTTGAAATCCTGAATTCCTTCACTGAATTCCAAATAACCAAAATTCCTAGAACCCATAACCTTCATGCTCATAGTTTGGCCACGTTTGCAAGCACTTGCAAACTACCTTTTGAACCCCAGCATTGCTTTGCAGCTGAGGTAAAACACAAACCTTCTGTCCCAAACAATGTCAAGTATTGGCAAGTGTTTGAGGATGACAAACAAATAAACAATTTCTTGACTCTACAACAAGAATTCGCAGGACTAAACATTGATACAGAGACTGCAAGTGATTCACAAACACTAGGTGAACAACACCATACAAATATTTCACTTAAAACAGCAAATCAAATGCTTTGTCCAACAAAATTTGACCAAGAGAATATACAAGAACTTGAACAAGTTCATTCTGAGGAAATAGCTCATACTGAAGCTGAAGTTATACAATGGAAAGACAATTTCCTTCCAATAGGCCTAGCTCCATTGGAAGACATTTTTGACTCAAATGATGTCCCTAGAAAGCCAAAATTCCAGCCCCTTAATGCTGCTATTGAAGAATTCAACATTGGAACTGTTGAAAAGACAAAGATAATCAAATTGTCTGCATCTTTACCACCTGATCAAAAGCCTGAATACATTGACCTCTTTAAGGAATTCCAAGATGTCTTTGCATGGAGTTATGAGGATTTGAAATCCTATGATACCTTCATCATTCAACATACAATCCCTCTTAAGCCGAATCAAAAACCTTTTAAAAAGAAATTGAGGAGGATCAATCCCATGCTTCTCCCCTCAATTGAAAAATAGGTGCAAAAAATGTTTAAAGCTGGCATAATAGCACCAATCAGATTCTCAGAATGGATTTCAAATTTTTTCCCTACAAGAAAGAAAACTGGTGAAATCAGGCTTTGTGTTGATCTTAGGAACTTGAGTCAAGTATCCCTAAAAGATAATTACCCCTTGCCCAAGATGGATCACATCCTGCAAAGAGTGGTAGGGGCATAAAGAATTTCTTTACTTGATGGATTCTCAAGCTTCAACCAGATCCTAGTTCACCCTGATGATCAGGAAAAAACAACATTTACAACCCCATGGGGAACCTTCAAGTATGTCAAAATGCCTTTTGGGTTGAAAAATGCAGGAGCTACCTTCCAAAGGGAAATGGATATTGCCTTTTCCAAGGAAATCCGTGATTTCCTTGTCATTTTTTTAGACAACCTCACACCTTTCTCAAAGTCTGACCAAGAACATTTGAAACATCTAAAGCAAATATTCACAACTTTCAGGAAATATGGAATTTCCTTAAATCCCAGGAAATCCTTGTTTGGATTGGAAGAAGGGAAGCTATTAGGCCATATCATTTCAAAGGATGGCATTAGGATTGACCCAGAAAGAATACAGGCCATCTTGCAAATGCCCCACCGTAGAAATATCAAAGAATTGCAAGCATTCCTAGGGAAGATCAACTTCCTCAGGAGACTCATCCCAAATTTGGCTGAATTAACCAGACTACTAAATAACATGCTGAAAAAGGATTCAAAAGTGAAATGGACAGTAGAAGCAAATCAATCTTTTGAGGGAATAAAGCTAGCCCTTACCCAAACCCTAGTCTTAATAAATCGTCAATTTGATAAAGAGTTTATCATTTTCTCTTTTGCTTCTCCGCATACTATTGCTGCTGTCTTATTACAGAAAGATGACCAAGGTAATGAGAGACCTATTGCATTCTTTAGTAGAGCTCTCAGAGATGCTCCCCTAAAATACCAGATCATGGAAAAACAAGCATATGCCTTGGTCAAAGCCATCAAAGACTTTAGAATCTATATCCTATAATCCCATGTTATAGCTTATGTACCAAGTCCCATTGTCAAAGATATACTCACTCAAGAGAATTTGGAGGGCAGATGAGGAAAATGGATTGCCAACATCTTAGAATTTGAGATTGAAATCAAACCTACAAAATTGATAAAAGGGCAAGGTTTGGCTAAATTAATGTCTGAAACAAATTTCCAAGCCTTGGACATCAACCAACCGGACAGTGAACCGGAGTTGGCAACTCCAAAGATCAATGTGGCCTTTGAACAATCCCTGTGGTATTCTGATATCTGTTATATATTGCAAAACCTGTGTGCTCCCTCAGGATTGTCCAGAACTAAATGTAGGTTCTTAAAAATGAAAGCCTCAAGATTTTGTGTCATAGATGGCAATTTGCTTTGGAAAAACCATGAGGGTATATTGCTAAACTGCTTAATTGAAGATGAGGCTAACAATGTCATAAAGGAATTTCATGCAGGTGATTATGGTGGACATTTGTACTGGAAGTCCATTGTGGATAAAATACTAAGGGCTGGTTACTATTGGCCCACTCTGTTCCCTAATGTAAAAAGTTTCACCACTTCATGCCATAAGTGTCAAATATTTGAAGGAAAGAGAAAGTTATTACCACTCCCTTTGAGGCCTATTGCAACAGAAAGACCTTTTCAGCAATGGGGTTTGGATTTCATTGGGGAAATTCATCCCTCATCCTCAGGCCAGCATAGATGGATCGTCACAGCCACAGACTACTTCACCAAATGGATTGAGGCCATCCCTTGTAGACAGGCAAATGATTCAGTAATCATCCAGTTTTTGGAGAACAACATATTGTCTAGATTTGGTTGTCCGAACAAGATAATAGCAGACAACGCTGTTGCTTTCAGATCCAAGAAAATGGTGAATTTCTGCCACAAATTTCATGTCACTTTGTGTCATTCCACTGCCTACTACCCTCAAGGAAATGGCCTAGCTGAGTCATCAAATAAAAGCCCGATAAAAATCATCAAGAAGGTGTTGAAAGAAAATAAGAAAAATTGGCATAAGAAACTTGTAAATGCCCTATGGGCAGATAGACTAACAACCAAGAGATCCATTGGTGTCAGCCCATATGAGTTAGTCTATGGATTGGAAGCCAAATTTCCTTCATCACTAGGGGTTCCTGTTATGAAACTGCTTCAAGAAAGTCAATCTAAGCCAAATGACATGCAAAGAAGGGTCAATCAGATAATATGTTTGCAACAAACTAGGGACCAAGTTTACAGCAGAGTACAAGTTCTCCAAGAAAATTTAAAGAACGCTTTTGATAGAAAGACTAAAGCTGAAGATTTCAGCATAGGTGACAAAGTCCTCAAGTGGGACTCAAGAAGGGAAGATAAAGGGAAACATGGAAAATTTGATTCTCTTTGGAGAGGACCATTTGTTATCCAAGCAGTCCAAGGAAACAACACCTACTTCCTAAAAAATTTGGATGAAACTGGCTTAAATGAAGGTCCTGTCAATGGCAGGATGTTGAAACATTATTTTGACTACTTTCCATGCATATAGCAGGGTCTTTACTCATGTACAGAATCACTTGTATATATTTTCTTTCAGCATGCTAATAATTCAGTTCAAAAGATTGTTGTAAATAAGCAGAAAAGAGGGTTTATATTCTAGAAATTCCACATAGGTGAAAATCTCCAATTTTGAAGTACAAAGAGAATGTTTTCAAGTTTTTGATAGGAGCAGTCAAGGGCCAAGTCATTCTGACCTGCTGTTCTTGGTCTTTCAAAGAAAAACCATCCCCAAGTGGAGCCACTGTTAGCTACCTATACCAATAGGTTTCATTTTTCATGATTGGCAAGGGAAGTGCCAATATTCTCTACTTTGGTGATGCAAAGATCTCATATTCTTGTGGAAGAAATATACTTGTTTGGTTAATGCTACCCTACTTCTGGATGGGTGATCCAATAGCCTAAGCCGGGTCATGCCATGTTTCAATTTTTGTTGTAGATTAGAGAAAGGAACCTGTCCAAACAGCTCAATCTTGGCAGGTAAAGTAGATAGGTAGTGAAAGAAGGTTCCCAAGTACTTAATCTGGGGCCTTGGAAGCAATAAGGGTAGCTTTAGATAGAAAATCAAAAGAAAGCCAAAGATGAAGAAAAGGCACAAGAGGGTTTGTAAATCCAAGTGCACCCTCCTTGGAGTAACAAAAAATCCTAGGCAATAGAGTGGGTAGGTAGATGGGGTTGCAGAAAGCATGGTTTGTAATATTTCACTGGCCTAAAGGAAAGGTAAAAACAGGATGCCAGTGCAGATGTTCTGATTCACAGCAGTGTTACAACAAATAAAGCATGTCTAACTTCCAGTTTTCCCCATCTCCTTCATGACTAGCATTCCTATGCCGCCCAACTTCACAAATAAGATCCAAGTATTTTGTTGGCTCTAGTTTCTTTAATAGCTACATTCCTTGTGCAAAATTATTTTCATTTTGATCTACTTCCTAAAAGACTAAGTCAATTTCATACAGACTCAGTATCCCCCCCATCCACCTCTCTCATTCATATTAACTACTAACTTATTACTAACATATTTTAAATTGATATCTAGCATAAAATAATTGGTATTTTTCAGGAGATGTACAATTATCAGGATTAAATTTTGGAAGCCATATTTCAAGGCATTTAGGAAGAGGACATTGTTTACCCCCAACATTCACAACTCTGAGAGTTCCCCAAGGTTTTTATGCTATTTTGGTCAAATAAGGATTATATAAGTTGTAGTAGCAGAGGTAGTGTTGCTGAGTGATGATGAGATAGTGGGAGATGAAGGACCTATTGTACTATTAATGATGGAAGCTATTATAGTTTGATTTGAAGAATGGAATGTATATGAAACTGAATGAGGAATGGTATGAGATGATTTAGTACTATTTGGAGTGATGGTAAGTGTAGGAGGAGGGCAACTAGGAGTGACAATTTCACTAGTTGTTGAATTAGAAATTTGAGATAGGTTTCTTACGATGATGTGTGTCTATCAGAAACTGAAATGTTTCTACTCCTAGATTCGCACCTTGAGCTATGGTTAAAATTCCAAAAATCTTTATTAATGATGTAACAACTCCTTTGGATGCCTCAAGTGTTTGAGGTTGATCTCTAGAAATTGATAATCCTTTGAACTTTTGAATAATTCTTTAAATTTTAGGTGATACAGTTGAATAGTAAGGTAAGGGCGTATTCACCAAAGGCTCACTAGAATATATTCAAACAATACTTAGAAGTATGTGAGGAATTTTTGAAACTTCACATTATGAGGGAGGAAATCGTGAAGTAAATTTAGAAGTTGAGGGAGAGATTAAGGGCATAGATGATCTCTTTCAATGGTTTGCGATTTTCTGATGAGATATTATTTCCATTCACACTATTATGTCCCTCTTTATATAACTACGAATTTTTATGGCCAAAATTTTCCTCGTCAACGTTAAGGAGACAATCTTGTGAGAGTCCCAAATTAGACTATTTTCAGTTTGTGCCAGCGGTTTTGATTGGTTTTAGATTAGGTCTAGTTATCTTCATGTAAGTTGATCCAATGCATGGACACTTGGAAATTATGGAAATATATTGATAAAAATTTAATGAAAAAAATAAATTAAATTATATCATATGCTAATTAATCCATGTTTTAATATACATATGTGAAGAGAAAGATAACTTATAACAAAAAATATAGATATTCAAGCTATAATGCTAATTAAAATATTTCTAAAGATGGATTAATTAATTAAATTAAATAGTTAATTGAATTAATTCATAATAAAATCGACATATGATTTTTTTTAACTTATACTCATAATCAATAGACAGAAATATATCAAAACTAATAATATTTTGATGATTCAGTCATAAGCATGAGTAACAATACATGAGAAAATATTCCAATAGTAAATTGAAGGAAAGTAAGACTTATAAAAGTACCAATTTTTCCTTACTCCTTTGAAACATGGAATCCACAACTAGTTCAAAGCATATATTAAATAAATAACAGAGTAGAAAAGTGTAACAATGTTTTTCTTGCAAAATTTCATAGCCCCTAATTCTGAGCTCTAGAGTGGTTTAAATCGATTTTCAAACAAAAATAGAGAATAGTTACATCTTTGATATTCTCACAACTAAAGGAAAAACAAGCTATAATAAAAAGATAATTTGTTAGAACTTTAAATGAAATATTAAACTCAGAAAATATAGTTGATAATGAAGATCGACTTGATGCTTTCCATTGTTGATAGACTTCTATAAGTTGTTCCAAATTGGAAGGACAATGAGGTCTAATGTTCACTAAACAGTCGAATACCTTAGCTTGTAAGGATGGAAGTAATTAAGGTTCCTATTCAATGATGACCTTGATTACTTGAAGGTAACCATACAATTTGATGAGGAATTCTCAGGTCAACTTGAAATTAACTTATGGAAATTGTTGAATCCTATTTATGAAGGAAACCTTCTCATTTTTCGAAAAAAAAGTTTTATTTATGCTTCTGGGAGATTCTCCTCTAAATCACTTAATAATATTTTTACTTCTTTGAGCAATTGAATGAAATATTAACCAATTAAATTAGATGTTCTTTCAACGTCTCTTACCAAATTATTAACCAAGTGTATATTATCTTTCAAAATATGAAGCACTATAGAATTTTCCATTTCATTAATTTTGGGAAATTTTCGAAAGAACCCTTTTGGATCCTGTTTCCATTACAACAATTGATTGATCTTGCACTTGGTTTCATCATCCCAACTTTCAATATCAATAACATGATCAAGAAAATAATTAACCTATTTTTATTGAGCCTAAATTATGCTTAGCTTGTTGTAAAGATTTTGTTGCTCATGTTGTAAATGTTGATTTAACCCATGAGCTTCATGCTTAAGTTTAACAAGATTTAAATAATTTGTTTAGTCATCTTTATCTTCTCTTGTAATTCACCTATATTTTCATCTCTCTGCTTAATTTCATACTAATATTGTCTAATAGTGAGAGAAACTTGAACTTGCAATTGAGATTAGGCCTATGAGGAATGTTGTTCTAGTTGCTGCATTCTTTCAATTTTATGTTTGATCAATTTTCTGGATTTTTGTACTTTACCCACAATGGTAGAAGCATAATCCCCAACACATTGATTCAATTCCTTAAGTTCTTTGCAAGGTAGTGTTTATGTGCCTTCCCAAACTATCTCCAAAGAAGTTCTTTGTAAAGCAGTAGTTGTTGTTGAAGCCTACATTTTAGAGACCTTCCTCCTCTTACTGCTCTCTATTATACATGGTCTTGTGTTTTAGACTGTAAAAAAGCTTCTATGGGTGATATTTTTTCTTTTTCCAATTGAATAATAACATTTGGAGAGGTTGTAACCATGTCCACACTAGGTCAAGAACTGTTAGGAATCCTGAAAAAACATTTGATTTTGTAAGAACAGTATTTGAAGTATCAAGCGAGACATCAACTAATTTTCTTCCAACTATAGTTGTAGCACTTGTTTTAGGCATTGTTGTCTCTCCCACTAGTCTAACTGGCTCTAAAGTAATCTCCACAATTGCTTGCCAATCCTTGACAATATTGTTAAGCACTACATTTTTTGAGGTAGTTTTCTCTTGAGAATTTACAAAAGAAAACTGAACAAGGGTGTTTACTTGAGAAGTGACCTATTGTGTTGAATAACTAGTAGCATTTTTTTATACAACTTCTCCTTCTAGACATTTTAGTAAATTTAGTGGCAAGATAGAACTTCATGTGTCCTTCTAAACTAGAAAATGTTGGTAACTATTTTGGGGTGGCGATTTAGATTTATTGAAGAAAGATAAATAAGAAAAATCTCCACAAAATAGTTCATCGTAATGATTGATGTCATGAACATATTTCCTAATATTTGCATCAATAGTTAAAATGTTGAAAAACTTCGTAGGATCATTTTGCTTTACAGGAATAGTATCCAATTTTAGCTCATATAGAGGTTTCAGTTATTTTTTAACATGAGTGTAAATATGAAGAATAAGCAAACTTATTTGCGAGGGGAATTTGGACCACAGTCTCTTGGAAACCTTTTTTAAGTAAAGGTTTATCCTTGTCCCTACTGTTTAGTGGGAGATCTATCTACATACGACCTTATATAGAACATAAAAAGTAAAACATGTGGTTTATGGTTACTTCAACAAATCCTAACATAAGTAAAAATCTCTTATATGTACCAATTCCCAATTCTTAATAGACAATCCATAGAATCCATAAACATTCTTGGAGGTTTGCAACCAAAAAATTATCGATAAAATGGAATCAAGACAAGATGAAAGATTAGATAAAAATGGTTGAAATAATTCTCTTCCGACAATTTACTATGATAAATGTGAATGGAAAGAGGATTAAAAAGTGTCCATTTTGAGCCCATAAATGGAAAATATAAGGAGAAACAAGTGGCACCCATTACAAAGGTCAACATATAAAAAGGACGATTATGGGTGGACATATGCTTGGTGTCGAAATAAAGTATATGCTTTGTGTGATTATCAAATAAGATTTAGGCCCATTTGAAAGTAAAATTGTTAGAAGCTTTATTATTCATTAGAGACTTTTTTAGGTCGAAAGTGGGCTTCCTAATGAATATTGTAACATAATAGTGGAAATTATAAAATAATATTAGATTACCTCATCAAGTTTTGAAGGGAAGATAGAAAAGCTACTTTTTCAACTCATATTTCAACTTATCACCCTACCATTTTACTCAAATTTTAAGCAGGAGCACTCGTTGGATGCATAATTTAATTTTTAATTCAAGGAGTACCCATGTTGCATACTTTTATTGGACCCTACTACTTGAAAAATGTGATTGCAATCACATTTTTTCATGCGTTTCACATTTTTTGTGTAGTAGGGCCGATCAAAAGTATGCAACATGGATACTCCTTGGATCAAAAGTTAAATTATGCATCCAGTGAGTGCTCTTGATTGAAATTTGAGTAAAATCATAGGGATATAAGTTGAAAATATGAGTGGAAAAAGTAGTCTTATAATTTATTATTGTTTTTTAATCTCTTAAACTTTTTACTCCAAAATGGTGAATCATCCCCCATGGTTGACATCATCATATTGAATCATTTTGGTTCTTATAATGTTTATCTTTGTTGTACATTTTTGTTTTGAGACCCATTTTTTACCTCAAAATTTATTTAATGAAGAGGGAACCAATATAATGGAAAATGTGAGACATTTTGATAAGAAAATAACCCTAATAATGTAGAGGAAACATAACAAAAAAAGATAATTTAAGGATTATATGGAATATTTAAATGATGGATCCTATTTATTCTTGTTGGGGTCTCTCCTTCAATCTCGAATTAAACCAGGAAGCTATTATCTTTATTGTTATGTTCATTTTTTGTAAAGGTATTTGTGACCTCAAAATTATAAAAAAATTGTGGTTCAAACAATTGATACATACCCTAGAGGTGTTCTCGCTTGAATGGTCCAATGAATATGCCTTGTGAAGTGATGAATTTCCTCTCTATGATATCCACATTCTCAAACACCTAGTGAATCATATTAGTGTAGGGAAGAATTATAGGGAAAGCAATAGTTATGTGTAGATGATATTCTGTGGCATCTTGATTTCTCATGTCAGAAGTTTTGTTGCCACCCTTTTCTCTTATCACTACATTAAGATTTGAGTAATATTTTGTTGGCAACTCTTCCTCTAGTGAGTTATACGTTATGTTCCAACAAGAAATTCCATAGTCCATTGTGCACAAAGTATCAAAAAAGAGGAAAGAATCACACAACTTTTCATGAATTACATCCACAAATGGAATTGTTGGTTGCTACATTGACACCTTCTTCTTTTCTTTCACCATCTCGAAAATTGATGCAGAACTTTCACAAGTGTTATTATATTATAGAGGAAGAATAGGGTGAGAAATTTATTCATGAGATAAATGTGATAAGACACATAAATTTAATATAACTTTATTCGGTTGTTAAATCATTAAACTTCGCATACAGGAGATAAAATGCATGAATGGTGGTAGGTACGACAAAATAAAATTTGTGAACATTTCAATTTTTTAGGTTAATATGACAATTGTTCAAGAATGACAGGTGGCATGATTCGGTTTGGATGATAAGTGACATGGTAGTCATCATGGTTGTTTACGTCAACAAAAGAACTAAAGTAAGGAAGAAACAAAGACTGCGCACTAAGGCATTCACTGGGATGAATATATGTCAGATGACATGAAGGGTAAAGACAAGTGATCTGATAGAAAACATTGTGAATCAATATAAATGCTTCTTAGAAGGGTTGAGTCATCCTAAGGATGGGATCCTAGAAGAAACAAGAGGAGCGTGCATCAAAATATCTCAGTAGTAAGCGGTGAGATTATGTGTAAGGTAGGAGCATGTTGGGTTGTCCAAGGAGTTTGACCCTGAATATTTTTAATGGAGGAGAGCATGAAATCTCATGGAAGGATGCGCCGGGATGATCTGTCACATTGGCGGGATGAGAATAAAATAAGAGAGATAGCCTATGTGACACGGATGAGAGATCCCACCATACCATGCCTCATTTGATGCTTGCATCACCCTAGAATGTGATCATTGGGAGAATTGAATAAACGTTTTTGTGAAATCTTCAAGGAAGAACCTATGGGTGATGTTTCATGAGATAAGAATAAGACATGCGATGGTTTAATAAAATGTCTTGTTAACAAAGAATGTGTTATACTTTGGTCATTTATATAGCGCTTCACTCTGATGATTCTGATCTTTGGCCTTATTATAAGTTTTTTAATAATGCATGAAATCAAGCCTTAAATCTATATATTAATAAAAATATGAAACATAAAACTTTTGAGTTTTTTAAAGAATGAAATATTAATGAAAAATAGACAAATATAAATAAAAATTTTAAAAGGTTCCTCGTTTTGTCTATGATTAACTACGAAAACAGGAGCTATTTTTTGATACATCAATAGGTCATCCAAAAATTCCTAGAGATCCCCTATGGACCAAGATCTCGACACATAGTTAGTGGCCAAAAATGGTGCATTGTTCGAAAGGAGAAAAATACTTAAATGGGATCACTTTTGAAAAATTATTTTCAAGTCCACTCGTTATGGCATCTATGTAGAACATAGGAAGAAACAATGGAACATATTTTAAATTTCAGTCTTTTCATAGTCCTGAGTACATAGTTGAAAAAGTGGGATATGGGTCCCAAAATAGAGTTATCACTTGACTAGTACTATTAACATTTAGTCTAGAATATGATTCTATTTCATAGCTTGTGTAGTAATGTACATAATGAGACATCTAAAATACATATTTTCATTTCATGATTCGAACCAAAATTGTTTCAAAAACTGGTTGTGCATTATTGTTGTTTCTATTTGATCATCCTCATTCAGCCTAGTTAATGGAATTATCTTCTCCTCCATCATGATATTGAACTCCATTGTTTGATTCACTCATATTTTTGGTCTTCCATTCTAAGAAAGAAACTTTGTGTAACAAGGAAACAACTCATAAGTGATAAGCAGATACAATCTCTTGCAACCAAGGGATTGTATTCTCAGGAATCCTACAGTGCCAATTGTTCCTAGTGTGCGCCTGCTTGAGTGAGGTTAATTATACTTGAGAGCTCATGAATTATGAGTTGGGTGTTTCTTCACATTGATCATTCCATTTCTATTGAAGGTATTTTGTTCTAGCTAGCTCTGTATAGAATAATTCACAACATTTGAAAGAGGAGTCTAAGGATAAAGAGGAATCCATTTCAAAGTGAAAATTAAAAAGTGTGCTTGGCATAAAGGAGTGGATAAGGGGCACAATGTGAATGTTAGAAGGTGAACATTGGAGTAGAGATATGAATCTCATCTTGATATGATTTCAAACGAAGTGCAGGACACTCAAGAGACTATGATCAAAATTTTAGATGATATGAATCAGTGGGTAGGAGGATTTCCTCACCTATTTTCTTTGAGAATATCATCCTTTTAAATATTTTGGGAGGATAAAATCTATGAAATCTATGAGTACTACATATGGATGTTATGAAGTTGGTACTTGGAAATTATGGAACAAGTTCCAACATGATTAGAAGATTGGATCTCATGATCATGGGATTGGAATGTACTATTTCTTAGCATTGATTAGAGCTTCACCTTGAAGTTTATGGTATGCTCTATTTTCCTGTATATCTGTTTCCTTATTATTGTCTCTTAAAATGTGATAGAAGAAGATCTAATCTAGTCAATCTAGGCCTTCCAAATGGCT
>APFE030790034.1:0-11309 GCA_000404065.3 Pinus taeda
CCCCATTTGCAAAACCTTAGCAAGTAGAGATCCCTTGACTCTTCCATGAGAGTCATAACTGACTAATTTCTCATGATTTATGAATAGTTCACTTAGCACTCATTGCATCGGGTGATGCTCACAGGGGTGTAGAAGTGGGATTGAAACTAGTGAAAAGTGGAGAACGAATCACATAGCATCAATCATCACTTCCGGGGCTTGGACCCGGTAACCAGGACTTCCCAGGAGGTATGACCATTTCCATGAGACCATCCCAGAACTCCTCTCGCTCAAGCGCGCTTAACTGTGGAGTTTTTCCCCACAATCAAGCCCACTTAGCTTGCTACCCCATTTGCAAAACCTTAGCAAGTATTGTGCCTCATGAACCATTCAAGTCGAGATCCCTTGACTCTTTTTGAATTTAAGTATGGGGGATTACGCAGTGCATTATATTAGATATCTTTTTTGGGATTCAACTGCGTTAAGTAAGTCATTCAAACGTATGACCATTTCCATGAGAGGTAGTCGAAACTGACTCATTTCTCATGATTTCGAAACTTTTATAACATATTTGCATTCACAATTCTTTAGTGAATCCATGTCTAGATGGGAGTCACGCTTAATTGACAATTCTTATTTTAGATCCTCATCCAGCTGATCTAGTTACTAGGCTGACTTGTTTAAACTTTATACAGTCTAATGTGATCCAATGGCCATTCAGTGTTTTCTTGTTGGATGTTTTACAAGCATAGTATCATTGAAATCATTTATTTTATTTTATTTTACAGATCAACATGTGTTTTAACTTCTAACCTGAAACTCTGAGTATATGATACACTTGTAGGTCAGAAGAAAGGAGATGATACATAATGTGGACTAATCATACATGGAGACAAAATATACAGGATAAGAAAGCTGAGTGCTGAACTTGCTGCTATGACATTAACGCTTAAACACCTTGCATTTTATGATTTTACCTTTCTGTTGTATGCTGCTTTGTTTTTCTTTTCACTTTAGAGCACATTCACATTGTCCTTTGATGGACAAGTACACAAGCATCAAAATACAACAAAATCCAATGATAAATTCAATCCAACCACTGTCTTGATCACGACCATGTTTTCAATGGGGCCTAAAACATGTATAGGCATATTTATAGAATCCTGTATGGTATAATCAATGAAAAAGAAATTGTTTTGGAAAGTCGGGTTCAAACTTCCAGTCAAGCCCAGTAGGTTTGATCGAAATTCATCGAGTCCAAGTTGACTCAGCCAACAACCATAAGAGAAAACAATTATTCCTTTGTACTGTAACTGTGTCTTCAGAGGTCGAAGGATTAAGAGACAAAAACTTGTGGTAGAAATAGGCTTACCGCAACAGGGTTTTGGGGACGAGTCTCCTCCCAACCGTAGGCTCAATTGCGCAGGATTCTGCTACAACTGGCCACCCCCGAGCCCTCAATCAACGACTACTGCCAGTATTTCTAAGTCTTAGTATACCATTCTCCCAAGAGAATGAAAGATAGAACCTCCAAATCATGGAACCCCCCCCCATCCTCCTCACCATTCATTAAATAGAACAAAACATTGGAAGGGGAACCACATGCACACCCTCCATGTGTCTGCATGCTATTTTTTCTTTACTTTCCTTTGATTTTTTTAGTTTTCTTGTTTTTCTTTCCTTCTTTTTGATGATTTCCTTCTTTGATAAGAGCTTTAATATTGTTATTACTATTTTTATTTTTATTACTTATTTCTTTTAATATCATTTTTATTTGTTATTTTGGTTATTACTATTTATTTTTATTACTTATTATTTTTATTATGATTTATTTATTATTATTAATTATTTTTATTATTACTTATTATTTTTGTATTATTTTTATTAAGTTATTAGTTATTATTATTATTTATTTATTAAGTGGTTTTTTTTATTATCATTATTTTTTTTATTATTAATTATTATTTTGTATTATTTTTATAGTTCTTATTATTTATTATTTATTATTAAGGGAGGGATGTTACACTATGCCCCTGCGTGGGAGGTTTTGGTCTACTATCGTGCCCTTGTGTGGGACTATTCTGTCTGGTCGAGGTCCTTGTTCGTGTTTTAATGGCTCATTATGGGTTGTTCTAGTATTGTAGTGATGCCCCTGCGCGGGCAGGTTATGTTATGTGATATCCAAGCCCACAACGCCACTGTTGGCCTTGGGCATAATGTCATCTTGACTGTAAAATTTTCAGTGTATATAATATAAGAGCTAGATTTACTGAGAAAAAAAAATTATTTAGGAGTTAAAGCTTTTCAAAGGTGAGCAAAATTTTATTTTAATTCTGGATCTATTAAGTGTAAAAGGAGCTTTCAAGCTTTGCACTAAAAAATAGATTTATATTTTTATGTCAAGACTTGAGAGGTCGTGAGTGAAAATGGACCTATGTTAATTTGAAAACAGTGTGAATTGTTGTTATCCAAAATACATTTTTGTATCTATAATTGATTTAACACAATAAGAAAAGGTTATTAGACATTTAAAATCTGCAAATTACACATTTTAAATTCCAAACATTCAACAAATGTTCCCATAAAATATACTCAAAATTAAGCATGTAAAAATGAGAAAGCTATTAATATTTATCTTAAACTTCATAATTTGCATGTGTGATTCATTGTCATGACATTGATTATAAATATGACAAAGTTTCAAAATTAAATTACAGCTAAACATGAATAAAGACAACTTATTAATTTTTGATCATCTATAACTCATCTATTTATTTTTTAAGCTTCATCAATTTTCTTAACAACTTCTTGATAATGAACCACACTTGCTACTCAACTAAAAATCAAAGTGTAAGAAATACAAAATATCACTAAATATTATAAATATGCTTATAAATATTAATTATTTTTATGAATTATTAAAATATTTTAAATATAAACCATTATTATTAAATTCTCTATATATATATATATATATATATATATATAATATATAAGTTTAAGAAATATCGAATCGAATATAGTAAATCTATTATTTCTATTTTTTTTAATAGAAAGATATTATATATATATATCTATATATATATATAGATATAGATATAGATCATCTTAATAAAATATGCATATGCATTATTTTTTTCTTCAATTTAATTTTACATTTAACACTTAGATAATGCTATAAAATAATCATCTTCTAGTGATTTACATTAAATCTTTTTTGTGGAAAAAATTATAAGTTAATTTGAAAAAAAACAAAAAGACAAGAATATATATATATATATATATATATATATATAATATATATATATTAAATAAAATCTCTAAACTCCATTATGAATTAAAGGAAATATATTATCTAGAAACAAAATATAGTCCAAACAAAGTCTTAGGGTAACTATTTTCCCTTTTGATCTTAACGCTGAGTAATATCTACACTACAATTTTTTTCTATCTGAACTTTATTCTTGTTTTTTTTAAATGTAACTTTAATAGTTTTCATGCATAGTTACTAAATTCTATTTTGAATTTGAATTCACATTCTTCCAAATACTTAAATAAATTATTTTTTCAATATTTTAAAAAATTGAAATATCTAATATAATTAAAAATACCAAAAGCATGTGAAAAATTATTGTCAAATACAGAAATAAAAATGCATCTTTGTTCTTTTAATCAAAATTTAAAGGTTTAAGTATTTCTTGCATAGTTACCAAATTCTAGTTTGAATTTGAATTCGAATTCAAATTCAAGCAAATACTTAAATACATTATTTTTTCAATATTTAAAAAAATTGAAATATAGAATATAACAGAAAATTCCAAAAACATCATAAAAATTGTTGTCAAATACCAAAATAAAAATGTATAATTTTACTTAGAATAGCATATCGTGAGAATTTTTTGTTCATCCATATAAAAAATAACACCTGCCTTTTGAATTTTCATTAAAATCTTCATTAAAGTGAACTATACAGATCCCACATTATGGGCAACATGTAAGTTTTAAATGAAATCATATATTAAGTGTATGTAATTTTTTTTTTAAAGATATATTTATATCCTTAATTACTAGTTACTTATTAGTCCCTGCCTGGGACTATTAGTGATCGGTCGAGCGTTGACGGGGTATTAAATGCCCTCGACCAACTAATACATTTTATGTTTTAACCAATGTTTAAAAAAACATACGGTTCCAAACAAACTTTTATCCAAAATTTCAGCTTGCGCCTCTTATTGCCGGGGAGACTGCATGATTTTGATGAAACTTAGGATAATCGGTTTGAAATCTAAAAAATGCATATTTTGATGAAACTTAGGATAGTCACTTTGAAATTTCAAAAATGCATTAAAGTTTCAACGCTATACCTGTGGCTTATTGGAGCCATCTGTCCCCTATGTCTGCCACGTTTCTTTGTGCATGTCCTACAGCCGTATCGTTCTATTCGGACATTGGCCCGCTGCATCTCATTAAATACGCCCCTTGCATTGTGGTTGTGACTTCAGAGATTTTCTGGTTTTGTTTCCAATCTGTGAGCATCAGGGGTTAAACTGTATACAGTGACCTCCTATGCATGTGTTTATTTTATTGACAGTGAGTTATGCTTATCTTTATTTATGTCGTCGAATCTTTCAATTCTATTACTGATATTAGCATCGTATTTTACTATTCTATAATCCTCGATCGCTATTGTATATTGTTCTAGGTTCAACACTGACTGAAATCCTAGGTAGAGGTTCTGTGAGTGCATTGTTTCTGAAATTTGAGCCTTGGAGGTTGTGACTATAGCTGTTGCTGTTGGGCTGTTTTTTTTTGTGTAAGTCAGATAGATATATTAGAAATCAAAACTTAGTACAAAAAATCTGCAGTTGTAGATCGAGACCTGAGGAAGACAGGCCAACAAACAGGCCACCAAACACTAGACACCAATACAGTATAACGAGAAACTGAAAAGTTTTAAATGCAAGCCGCACACCACGCAGGGTGGCATGGCCAAAAAACTGCTACGCATAGCTTAAACACAAACTAACTACATCATTGTTACTAGAAAACATTCAGGAGATGACTGAGTTATAGTCTAGAAAGTCCACCTGAACAGTCAACAAAACTAAAAAAGAAAGAGCAGACAACTTCGATTTACTGCGGGGGCATCCCGAACGTGCTTGCAATTCCAATCCCTGTTCCAAGACATGCTTGCCTGCTCTTTCCTGCAGGGATCAATAATTGTGAATTTCCTTCGGTGGTTCCTTCTGCTTACCAGCAGAGCTCGGGGGATCCGGACTCAGCGTTTGTCGAAGAAGTTTAATAAGCAGGGTTAACTTCTTGTTGATAGTCTCCGCAACCTCATGCAATGCCGAAATCTTGTTTTCTAACGCCTCACAAATCTCATACAGATCTTTCAGTTGGGCTTTTGAGATGGGGTTCTCCCCTCGAGGCTGTTGGTTCCCTTCATCCTTGGATTCTAGAGCTCTCGCCAACAGGGTCTTAATCCTCCAACTCTCCACTTGAGTGCGCACGAATTGCATAGCTCGCCTAGCGGTGGTGCCCAGGTCTGTCAACCAGTCGACCTCCCAAGCAGTGTCCTCCTCTGTACGCGACCTTTCCTCCTCCTTAACTGCAGCTTCCATATCAGCAATCCAACGTTTGTTTCTCATTGTCGATCGGGTCTGATAAATGCTCCTTGTAGACTAAAGCTCCTGGACTGCAAATTTGCCTCGGCAGCTACCAGTATTCATGTTGCCCGGTTATCCATCTCTTGGTGACCGAGACTGATCCAAGAACAAAGGGAGACCAAAGTGATATCCTTAGACAGAGTGATGGCTTTGTTGCTCTCGTTGTTTGTTAAATAGCTGCTCACCTTAAGGTCTTCCGAGATGAGCCTCATCTCCTGAGAAGTCATGGGAGTACCATCATCATCATTCCTGTTGATGGCCATGAATGCTGCGTGATGCCCCCGGATCTGATAATAAATATTTCTTATGAGGGTGCCGCTGCAGTAGTCCCTTCGATATATCAAATTGTTGATATAATCTGTGTTCACCTTCCTTTGCCATAAATTCTATTGCCGATCTTGTCCCTGTTCCCTGTGCCAAGTCTCACCTCTCATATCGTCTCTTGATTGTTCCATTTGAGGTGCCGTAAAAATTATGCCATTTCCCGGTTAGTCCCAGGTTAAATTGCCCACGTCTTCTCTTGCCAGTTGTGAGCATCTCTCCTTAAGACTCGAACTGTCCTCATGCTGCCAGCAGTTGTCCCATCTCCTGTCTTGGTTATCAATGGTGTAGTTTTCCAAGTAATCAACCAGCCCATTTTCCTTACGCCTCACCGTTTGAAAGACTAATCCTTTCATTTTGCCAATTAACTTTGCAATGTTTTCCGTCATCTTGGCTAGCCTCCAATGTCTCGTAGCTTTGCAAGCCTGAGTTCCTCCCTGAATTTTCTTAGCAACGGATATAACCAGGGACGAGTTGCCTTCCACCACCACATTACTATTCTGTAAACTCTTTAGAATTCTTAGCCCATGTTCTAATGCCGCGAACTCCATCTCATTATTTGTGCCTTCTCCCAATGCCCTGCAGTAAATATGCACAATTTCTCCCTTCTGGTTCCTAATGGCACCTCCTATGCCAGCTTTTCCGGGGTTGCCTCTGGAGGCACCATCAAAATTCAACTTCAGACCTCCCTCTGGTGGGCAATTCCAACTGTTGACATCCGAATTTGGTTGTTTCTGGTGTCTTGACGTTGTTATGCTGTTGCTGGCTTCCAGTTGAAATCATCTCAAGATTTGTAAGTCCCGAGCCGAAGGCTTCTCATTGGGACCCACCTTGCATTTTGTCTGAATTAATTGCTTAATATTTGTTAGTATGGTTTCTTTTGAATGCTCAGTATTTCTGTGTTCATCCTGAAATACCCTCCTGTTGCGCTCTTTCCATATTGTCAACAACAAGAAACCTGGCATGGCTTTCCAGATGTTATTGACTCTCTGTTTTTCGGAAAATTTGTTTTGCCAATTTAGAATCGTATTACAGATGGACTCTCTGTCACGGTCTGATTTTTGTAGAATTTCCTCCAACCAGTTCCATAAATGGTTAGCCCATTCACAAGAATTAAATAGGTGGTTTATAGTTTCTTCTTCTCCTAAGCACATTGGGCACCTGGATGGTCCCCCAAACCCTTTTCTGCGCAGGTTGTCCCAAGTCAGGGTTTTGTTCCTCATTAGTAGCCATAGGAATGTTTTAATTTTCGGCCAAAAAAGGCTATCCCACACTTTGTTGCACCAGGGCACTACTTCCTCTTGTTCTGCCTTTACTATCGTTTCCCTTGCTTCTTTTAGTGAGAAATTTCCATTTCTTGTCATACCCCATCTTAGCTGATCTTCTTCCTCAGTTTTCCTTATATTTCTTTTGAGAATCTGACTGCAGAGTTGTTTTATGTTTTCATTTCCCTCAATGTTGTTGTCCTCATTGAGATGTATCCATTCTCTCTAGTTTGCATCTCTGCTGCTTTGATCCCAGTAATGGCATACTCTGTTTCTGACTTCATTCTGATTGATCTGTTTGAGATAGCTTAGCTCTGGGGTGTCCAATTTTGGGAGTTTCTTCCATGCATCTTCCCAAAACAGGGCCAACCTTCCATTGCGTATCTCCCAGAAGCTATTTTCCTGCACTAGGCTCCGGTGTTGTCTAGAAAGATTCCATATGGGCGAGCCCTCTGGAACCTCCTGCAATCTTATGAGATCCTGATGATTGCAGTTCGAGATGTATTTATATTTCCAATGTCTGGCCCATGGCATATTGGGCTCTTTAATCCATCTCCACCAAAGCTTTGCACCGCATGTCATGTTGACGACTAAAGGATCCACTAGATTTAGTCCCCCCGTATATTTTGTCTTGCATAATTTTTTCCAGGCTACGAGCACCCATTTCCTCTTGTCCCCATTCCCACTCCAAAGAAAGGATCTCTGTATAGCTTGGATTTGTTGAAGAATCCCCTTGGGATCCGGTAACATGGATAATAAGTACTGCGGTATAGCCTGTAACACAACCTTGGTGAGGATTAATCTTCCGGCAAAGTTGAGCGCCCTGTGCATCCAGTGTTTGCATTTGTTTTCCATGTTGGCTATGATCTTTTTCCAGTGCACTTTTTGCCAAGGTCGGAGAGTGAGGGGCGCTCCTAAGTATCTCGAAGGCAACCCACCTATCCGGAAACCTAGAAGTTGAGAAAGGTGGGCCTGAATTGCTTGATGAGTGTTGAAGAAGAAAATCGTAGATTTGGAGTGGTTGATTTCCATTCCTGAGGCTCTGCTGAAGAGATCTAAGATTCCCTTGAAAGCCAAGGCTTCTTTCATTGTGGCGCTGCCGTGTAACATCATGTCATCCACAAACTACTGATGGGTGGTAGTAGGGATAGACGGGATTGGTTGAAGACCCTTGATAACCCTTTCAACTTTCTTTTTGGCTATGATTCTGTTGAGACCCTCCATGAGGATGACAAATAAGAAAGGGGATAAAGGATCACCCTGTCTTATTCCTCGCGAGGGTGAGAATGGTTCAGATGGGGCTCCATTTACTAAGATTGAGAACCTTGAAGATTTTATGAGGGAAATGATCCAGTTGACCCAATGCTTGCAGAATCCAAAAGCATCCAGAATGGCTTCAAGGTAATTCCAGCTCACCTTGTCATAAGCTTTTGATAAATCAAGCTGCATTAACATCCTTGCTTTTTTCCTTGAATGGAGAGTGTGGATCATCTATTGAGCAAGTATGATATTATCTAATATTTTCCTTCCTTCTACATAGCTCGATTGCTCTTCAGAGATTATGCCTGGAAGAATGGGCTTCAGTCTGTTGGCAATAACTTTAGATATAATTTTGTAGATAACATTACAGAGAGCAATAGGTCTGAACTTTTCAGGAGTGTTGGCCTCCTCTACCTTCGGAATGAGTGCTATGAATGGTTCCAGAGCACCTGGAGTCCTCTACAACATCCCAAACGTCCTTCTTCACAATCTCCCAGCAAGCCTTGTAAAAATTGATTGTGAACCCATCCGGCCCATGGGCCTTATCATTTGGCATGCTTCTGACCACTTCCTCCACCTCCTCCAATGTGATTTCCCTACTGAGGGCCCAGTTTTGCTCAGAGGTAACAACTTTAGGAATGGCTTTTAGAAGTTCTCTAATGGCTTCCCCTCTATTATCTGCGGTTCCTGTGTTATGGAGCTGAAATGACCTAAGAGAAGCTCTGAAATATCATGGTGGTTCTTCACTAATTCCCGATTTCTATTTCTCATCTCAAGAATTTTGTTTGATCTTCTGTAATCAAGAGTAGATCTGTGAAAATTTTTTGTGTTATGCTCTCCGTCTTTTAGCCACTGGATTCTTGATTTTTGCCTGCGGAGAAATTCTTCCTCTCGACATCGACTGTGCCACTGTTGAGTTAGATATTTTTCCTATTCTATACCCTCCTCACCGTATTGCCCGGCTGCCCACTCTCTATGAATTTGTTCCAACTTATCTTCTATAAGGGTTTTCTCCTTGAAGATATCTCCAAAAACTCTTTTGTTCCACTCTTCTATCTTGTCTTTAATAAGCCTTAATTTCTTCTGCAGATTAAACATTTTGGATCCCATACCTTCCAGAGGTTCTAACCACCAGTTCTCTACTAGCTGAAGGAAGTTGGGATGATCGAACCAAAATTTTTCAAATCTAAAGGGTTTATTCCTTGGTGTACCCTGAACAACAACTATGAGCGATATTGGCCAATGGTCCGACCCTCCACTAGGAAGGATGTCTGACTCTGCTAGGATGCCATCCATTGTAATGCTCTCCAAAATCAAAAATCTGTCTAAGAGAGAGGCTATATTTCAACTTCCCCCTCTTCTATTATTCCATGTGAAATTGCCACTCTTGGTATGAATGTTTACTAATTTAGCATTTTCAATAAAACTAGAGAAAGACTCCGCATCTCTGTTAAGTTTCCTTAGACCTCCTTTCTTATCTAGAAGGGATGTTATCATGTTGAAATTACCCCCTAGAATACATTTGGACAATGGATGTCTAAGAATAAGTTTATTTAAGGAATTCAGAAAAATAATTTTATCTTCTATATTCTGTGGTCCATAAACATTTATACATAAAAATGATTCAGAGTTACCTGTGGGTTGAGCTTCCACAACAATAAAGTGCTTGTTCGCTTCTGTAGATAATATTTGAATATCTCTTGTGTCCCATAGTGTGGCTAGGCCTCCTTATCTGCCCTTACTTTCAACTTCTAGAAAGTTTATGTGCCTTCCTAACTTCTTGGTGATCGTTGTCATACTGGAACTGCTACATTTGGTTTCCTGTAAGAACATGATTTCCAGTCTATATTTCTGGAATTTGCATTTCAGTAGTCTGTGCTTTGCTCCGTTGTTTAGCCCTCTTACATTCCAAGATATGATCTTCATGACAAACTTTAGGGTTTTATTGAAAGGACTGGAAGGCGCTAAGAGCGTTCATCTTCCCTAAGTTGATCATTAGCATTCCTAGCTCCTGCAAAGCTTCATTGCTTGTCTTTCGGCCCCTTTTCTTCTTGTGCCTTGAGCTTGATGAATTCCATAGAAGACTCTTCGGGTGGAGCCCATTTCTCCTTGCGACACCTAGCTTCCTATTGTTGAGGGATTTTATCCCCTAGGGCTTTTGGGATGAACCCTAGCAGACTGGAAGTTGTCTAAATCAAGAAACATGCACACATGATCCAGGTGGATATTGGTGGCCACCTGCCAAGTCCACCTGGACCCCCACCATTGTCTTTCTCAGCATTTTCAGTTTCCTTAATTGTAGTACAACTTACTATTTTTAATAGTTTTTCGGGTCCTAAACTTCCGGAGTCGTTTTGAGGCCCTAAACGACGTTTTTTGGGGAATCCGGGGGCACATGGGTCCATGGAATGGACCGATGTTTCCTATTCCAACAATGATATTACTCGAATAGATCTTTCTAATGAGCTATCATACGCGTCAAACGGATATCGTATGCCAAAGTTACGACCCCGGGAAATTGATGTACCAATTTACCCAAAACGGGGCCCACAATTTGGCGTTTCATCTTCTAGGGGTAGGTTTTGGAATGTGAAGGGTTTTCCATTGTTACTCAACAATAAATAGGCCTTCGAGCCTCATTGTAATACAGTTCGGAACAGTTCAGAGGCATGTAGCCACACATCTCTTCTCAGAGATAAGCTACCATCGCCCTAGCTGGGTTATTCCAATTCTGGTTGTAAGCATATTTCGATATTTTCCATTAATGAAATGAAGCATTATTTCCGCTGCATCTTTGTGTATATGGTTATCTTTG
>APFE030790042.1:0-13366 GCA_000404065.3 Pinus taeda
CTGCACCGACCACATAATACTAAGGGACAAGCCATAATGAAAACATCAAAATCACGTCCTCTAGTTTCTCCATGAAATCACAGCTTCATGCCACGGTCTGTCACTTTGTTTCTATATATGTGACAAAGGTCACTGATAAGATAGTGAGGGACAATTTGACACTGACTCTATGTAAAAGCGAGGGCCTGCAGAACAAAGAATGTGTTTATCTATGCCATACACACAAAAAGGTTAATGGTGCTTGACAATATGGGCACTATTCTGTTCACCGATCTTAGCTCTTCCACTTGCTAAATACTACATGGTCTCCATGGATTGGCCATGGATTTGTCTTCCTTAAAATCTTCTTGGATTTTTAAGAAGCCTTTTTCATAAACCTGAAAATTAATTACCAAACATCCATCAATTAAACTATACATCTTGCATAATAGATATTAATGTTCTAGTATATTCTGAGAAATTCAATGAAGAATGAAGAAGTTCACTACTTGTGAAAAAGATCTATTAGGATTTCACTAACAATGAGGAATAGATCACATATAGTAGCAAATCAATAATAATATTACATGAATTGGTATGTAAGGTCCACCCTTGATTTGAGAACTCGTTGCTGTGGAGGATCATAGTACTATGATTCCTGAGAAGACATCAAAATATAGTATGTGTTTCGTGCAACAACTAGAACTTGTGCAAAGCTAATGAATGAAACTCCCTCTGGTGTAACAAAAATGTAGATATTTCCCCCATAAGGAAGCTCGTGATACAAAGAAACATCAAACTAGTGGGGATACACAAACCCCAACTCCAAATCACATCATCTTGAATTTATACTATAATCGTGAGTGCCACCATCATCTCTATCGTGAGTGAAAAGTAAATACCAGTTGAAGAAGCTTTGTATACTTCTATTCCCCTTTTCACTTGTATAATTGAATTGATTTTCTTCAAAATCTACCGAACATGGTTTGATATGGCTTGCCCTATGGTCATGTTAATGGGCCAAGATGAATGACCGATAGTTAGGGGGTCTCCCCAGTGAAAATTCCCAACTAGAACTCACACGGTTTGGGATAGGAACCCCATCTGGTTTGTGGGCATGGCTGCCACCATGTGTGTGTGTTACTCTTGTTTTTCAAAAGCAAAGAAATAAATGTGAGACCAAACGTGAAATGCCTAAAAAATGAGGACGCAATCAACCCTCAATTGATAGCTTACAACAATATAAGAAAGTAACAACAAAACAATGAGAAGGATCATGTCTTAAGAAAGAATAAGATAATTAAGACTAACTAAGACATACATAAGAAAGAAAGTGATAGAAACCAACTGCAAATTAGTTCACAATTAATTACTAGTATTTGCATGGAGTTAAAAAGCAAGGATTCTAAGTAAACATACAAGCTGCATGCAACAAATTAGTTCATTAACATGTAAACAATACGTAAGCACACATGCATAAACAAAAAAATATTTGGATAGCCATTACAAATTCCATTAATATTCACAAGAATCAATGCACGAAGTGAAAATCTTCTCATTAAATGATAATAAATCCAAGCACATGCACTGCAAGCTTCTCAAAATCCAATAGTGGAATGAGAGCAATTCATATCATCTTTAAAGAAAAAACCCTAACCTCATAATCACTTATCCTTTTAGCTACCAAGAGCAGAATGATTTTAGATCCCCAAGTGAAAAAAACTATCTAGTTACTATCCTAGATCAAGTGCCGAAAGTCCCATATAATGAGGCATGAAGGTACATTTATAGAAATGGGGGTAACCTTTCACCTTCCTTATGAATTTTAAATGTCCCATGACTCTTTAAATTCTCTAAGCCCTTTTCAAATTCCTCATGACCTTTGATTTTCTTATTTCTCTATTATGAAGAAAATCACTTCCGCGGACAAAAGTGATCTCTCTAGTCCTATGAGAGGATCTAGCAACAAACTAGACAAACACATGCAGACTTTCCTATTTCATGTCGGAAAATACAAAGTAAGACATATGACCTACCTCACTCTAATGCTAAGCACTCGTCGATGTCATCCTCGATCTTCTCACTTCCAAGTTCATTTCTCTTTACACCGTTGTGGATGGGTACCTGTAAGGAAGATCAAACAAAAGAGGCAAGAGCATACATAGCATAATTCATTCTAACATAAACTACATGACAGATCAAGGAATGTCATGCTAAATGGATAATGATTTATACACTTATGGAAAGTAAACACATGATGTATTTATTAATAGAAATAAGGGAATCATACAACCATATGTGCCTTGATGTTGTAAGCCTCCTTTGTGGTGGATTTCCAAGTCCAATCCAATACCTTCATGCACTCCTTCTCCTTAGTAAGATGGCCAACATTTAGGCATAGTTTCAACATAGTAATGCAACCAAGAAATGACCAACTAGTTGGGGATATAAGGGATTTCATTTATAGGAAAGGAGAGGGAATTAGGGATCCACAAAGGGGGGAAGAAGGTCCCATCTTAAGGGGAATTTATCTAAAGGTAGGATCAAGGAATCAAAATGGGATAACTTGACACTATTCTCGAGGCTTATAGTAAGAGGAGCTTCTCCTCCACTTTAGGAAAAACTGCTAGAAGAGGTTCAACATGGGTTTTCCTATCAAAAGACACGCTGGCATTGTTAGGTCAATATGCTGCAACAAGCCATCAACGCGGGCCAACAATAGTGAAAAACACAATGATCTTGAAAACTAGGGTTTTAAGCAAGCCTCTTCAAAATTTTCTCAGGGAAAATTTTCTTCTCTTCTTCAGGGATATCTTTATATGTGTTTCCTGGTGAGTACATTGACAACTTTTGTCATTTTAACACTTTAGGATACAAGATGGGAAGTGCGACAAAATAATTTATAACAGATTCCCCGTAAAGCATGAAGGAAGAAGATGGAGTGATGGGTGAAATGCTTTACAAGTCAAGGCAAGGACCCGAAGAAACACTGTTAGGAGTCTTGCAAAGCAAGCATGATACAATATATATCTGACATCTCTGATTTAAATATTCCCAATAATACATCTCTGAATAGGCATATAACAATACATGAATCCACAGCATGGATGTAACCATCCGAATAGAAGGGATCATGTATATGGATCCATGGCATGGACACAACCATTCGAATAGAAAGGATCATATGTATGGACCCACGATGTGGTTGTAGCCATCCCTATAGAAGGAAACATGTGTACAATCATGAACAACTAATCACTTCACGTAGCCTAGATTTATTAGACGAAACCCAAAGTCTTCATCTCTGTCACAATCCAATAAAATGTACAAATTTTACCAAGTGAATAGACGTGTCGGGGTCGAACATGATAGAAAACCACTTGATTACCGGTCAATGATGTAAACTGCTAACAGACATGAGAGAAACCACCAATAATGACAATGGATTTCAAAGTAAAACAACACAATCCATGAGTGTGAATAAGGAAGCTGAAGTTGAACACCTGCAGAATCATCCGATCGAAGGCCAATGTTATGAACCTATCGTTGAATGTGAAGAACTTGCCATTGAGGCATGCAAGCCTCAAGGTACTGAAAGGGAGTTTCTATATCATCTTCTTGGGTAATGAGTTGAAGTCGACAGGAAGTGATCCATCGAAGGAGGGTCATAATGTTTCCCACATCATCGACACAAAACAAAATATGGAACAACGTAAGTAAGAGTGATTCAGTAATGTTTCAGAAAGGTGAGATAGTGTATAAGAGGTAAAATGCAGATGTGACTTCTCTTGAACATATTGGCGAATCCAAAGGCAAGTGAGGAAGTGACGATAACCCAAAACTGACACAAGTGATAGATAAGTGTCATGTTCAAGAGTGACATGTTGCCTTAAAACAAAATATATGATGTGTTCACTTTCATTTTTCCCCACTATTTCTAGTGAGTACCTCATTATTTTTGACACAATCTTGAAGAGGGTAGCATATGCTTGTCATATAATTTCATCCTTCAGTTGAATCCATCCTAGGAAATTTAACAAGCCCTAGGAAGGAGTAACTTGGTCTCGTCATGGTGACAAGTCCTATGTCGTTTAAGTTTTACGAGTCTGAAGGAGGGATAAATCGAAATCCTTTTCATGTTCAAAGAGTTTGAAAAAGAGGCAAAAAGGAAATGCCAAAGGTCCCTTTTTGTAGATAGTATCTCGAATCCAAAAAGGTAGAAAACAATATTCAAGAGAACCTCTTAGCCACGTGTGACCAAGCTATTCCTTTTTCATACAATAGTCTATCTCAGTCCGGAAAATGTTTAAAATTATACTGAGCATACGTCATTTCATTTACTTTAATGAGTTTGAAATGACAAGTACTCGACAATATTTTCATATTTCGACAGTCAGAAAAGAGCTGAAAGATGACTCCAGGGGGTTCGTTTTTCGTTTATTTTTGACGAGTTCAAAAAAGTGATAAAACAAAACTTGTTAGTTCAGTCAAAATTAATCACTGTCACCATTTATCCATGACATGTTGTTGCACAAGTGAACACACATAACCTGTTTCGAGAAAAAATATTAAAATATAAGAAAAATATACCCTAAACAGTAAAGATATTTCAAAAAACTTTTAAAAACTTAAAAAGTAAAAAAATATTTACCATTTGACATTTGGTAATTTGGAGAGAACTTTTACCCCAATTTTCCCCGATATTCAAGTGATGAGTGCGACCAATCCAAGACAATGTTCGACGATCCGTTTAGTGCAGGTAAGAGATCTATCCTTCCTTTGCAATTTGGTTGTGTTTTTAACTGTTTTCATCCATAGAGTAGATGGTAAGGTTGGAAACTTTTTTATGTCAAGGGTGATCAGCATGGGTTTTACCCATCAGACCTACATTTCTCACCCTGAGCTCAATTGTGGCATTGCATTGGAAGCGCAGAAAAAATTGGGAAATAGACGCGTTGGCGCCGAGACAAAATTTTTCAGAAATCCTCCAATATTAATGATTGTTTTTAAAATTTTCTTGCCTAGAAGCTAATAAAATATTTGTTTATGGATGTTCCATAGGTTATTCACAGTAAAATGGTGATTGAATGGAAGGAAAGAGGGCACAAAGCAGAATATCATCAGGCATCCCAAGTTCCAAATTGCATAAGGTCTCTTCGAGATTGTGGACTACTAAAATTCTTCTGTATTCATAGGATTAGGACCTATATTGAATTACTGCAGCATTTGGTTGGGTGGTGGGATGTAGACCGCAACTGTTTATTATTGGAGACCAAGAACTTGAGATAGATATCGCAGACATCTATTTCATTACAGGCTTTTCTAGAAGGGGATAACAATTTCAGCTGTCTGGTTCTCGTACTGGGGGAGAGAGTACATATATGTTAATAGTGAGACATTTCCCATGCTCTCGAAAAACAAAGAGTGGTAAAATAGACATAAAAACTATCACAAATATCTTTTTGAGAACAATTATTCATACCATGGCTCGAATAGCTGGAGCTTAGGACCTACATGAAGTGACTAAGTCTCACTTCCAGTATGCCATAGATTGTCTTAGTCCCACAATATTTAACTGGTGTGAAGGGTTGTTGGTCAATATGAAAGACCAACTCACAAAATGCAAAACAGGGAAATTGAAACAATTCGGTTATGGATATATCTTGGTGACGTTCTTCCTAGAACGTGTACCATTATTTAGGTATCAGTGGATAGAGGTGGAGGCTCTAGGGCCCAGGAATCCATGACTACTGAGGTGGTGTGAGTTGATGCCTCACCATGGAGGTGGTCAACAGATGTCGTTCGCCCAACATCCTTTGGATGACTACGACAACAACTTATCATGGTAGATGATTGGGCTTATGCCGGTACAAACTTCCGGGGAGATCCTGACCTTCCACTTCCACTTGGCACAGAGTGGAATGATACAAGTACAAAAATATTTCTTAGGTTTTTCAAGTTTTTGATGTTTTTGTTTTATATGAACTGAAATTTTAGATTTATGATTTTTGCAGATGTTGGACCAAAGATACCTCCAGGGGTTTATCCGATAGCTAGGAGGGTGGCATGACATATCGAGGATACACCCTATGAGGAGGGAGCTAACCCAATAGTGGAGGTGTAATACAACCTAGAAGTCTTAACAAGAGGCATTCTAGAAGATGTGTCTATTGATGAGGTGCCATTATGGTATCAGAGGCATACTGTAGGAGTGTCATCCACACTGCGTCAGTTATTGAACCGAGTTATCAAAGCTGTTTCGTGCTACCATGAGCACCATGTTGACAAATATCCATCTCTAGTTTTCATATTCCGCACTTATGTGGGCTCGAGAAGCCATGTGACTCAGAACACAAATTTTGATATTTTGAATGTAACAGACATTGGCAAATTCTCTCTCTCTCTCCTCCTCTCTCTCCCCCTCTCTATATTATAACGATATAATATATATATAAATATATATATTATTAACATATATATATAAATATATAACATATATATAATATATATATATATATATATTATATTATATATATAAAGGTATGGAATGATGTATGTATATATTCATGGTTTACCTATTATATCTACTATTCCTACTATGTGATGGTTTTCTTTTTACGTATGTCACAGATGTCTATCTAATACATGATTTTCCAATGTATCTATTAATGCATTTAGATGTCTTGGAAGATGTTGATAAGTAATGTAATCAAAATTTCTTTCCAAGATACAAACACATAAATACATCCTTAAAATATTAGGGTTTCTGACGGAATAATGCCTGTTTAATTGTAATACAATGAGTTGTGAGTCAAGTTTAACAACTAACGCCCTAATACCAAGAGAAAAAACTTCAGACAATAGTTTGACAACTGCACTATGTTTGACAATATTGTTAGTTATACGACCTAGACATATGCCCTGTAAACTCAGTAACTCACCATTGGGAGCATAAAGTGCCCATGCAACGAGAAGAGAGATTCTATGTACTATGACAAGCATCATCAGTGAAACCGATATGGGGAAGAAGGTTCATCGACATCTACAAACCAAGTGGAACATGCAGTAAGAAGGGAAAACATGTTCACAAAAATGAAAACATTTGCACCAAAATACACCACACTAATGAAATACACACTAATGTACAAGGTATCTATGCAAAATCTAGGCATAATATTTCTCAAATGGATCCCATTTCAAGACTTGGGTAATTGATCAAAAGAGAATAAAACCATAGTTTCACCATTGGCTTGATATGTAAGCATCAACTCAGCCAATTAGGGAATGATACACAACAATGACAATGCCCTCATGTCTCCTGGTTTATTGAGGGTTACAAGTCAGAAAATCAATGCCCCATTTCAGAAATGGTCGAACAGTAAGAACCCGGTGAAAACGTCTCATGAAGAGGGATGCAAAAATCTTAATCTTATCGTGAGAAAAATATGCCCCCAAGTGAAGGGTTTCGACAATGCCAGGTTTAACCGAGATGTCGGTGGGCATGGTTGCCAAAAGTTTCCCTAAATTACCTTAAAACAACACTTCATAAACCAAGATAAGTGTTTGAAATAGAGTAGTCATTGCAAGAGAAAGTAAAGTACCTACAAAAGTATGAATTGACCCAGGGCTAGGAAGAAAAGAGGAATGATGATGAATATCATTCCAAGAGGATCCTTCTAGAGACATGAATTTAGCAATGATTTCATCAGTCAAGAATGTCTCGTTCAAAGGATCTTTGGAATCAAAAGAACCAAACCAAGGGGTTTGTAGATACGATTCTAGGGAAAATATCAATCGATCATGAGTTTTAGATGTAGCCGCATAAGCCAAAAGGATAATTTGATAATCTTGCTCAACTGGGCTAAGCGACATGGCGTCGCCAAAATCATTGATCTGGTTAGGACGAGGAATGATCCACGGGTCATAATGAGAGGAGATCATGTTAATTGAGACAACGTTGGATGGAGGAGGAAGGCAAAAAGTTTTCGTTAATATAGGGTCCTTGAAAAGGCCTCCACTAACACTTTCGTAAGGGATGTTGGTTTTTCCAATGTAGGCACATTACTTGTTGCAGAATCAAAGGAAAATAAAGCCAATTGATCAACAATGAAAATTTTCCCTTGGTGGGGAAAACAAAGTACACGGAAGAGAGATGAGACCACACAAAATATTGCATGAGTCCAACTCCGACCAAGTAAAAGGTTGTAATTGAGATTGGAGTCAACAACTTCGACTTCGAAATTGACTCTCTTTCCCTCCAATTGAATGGGTAAGGAGTTGAGAATACCATATGGGAAAAAAACTTGATCATTGAAAGCTTCTAAAGTGTTTGGAGAATGGTTGAGAGGAGGGGAACCAACGACTTTCCAACATGAGATGGACATGATGCATGTGGATGCTCTTTCATCAATGACAGTTCGGTGGATACTCTTGCCCATAGCAGCAACTTGTATAAGGAAAGCAAGTTGCGGTGGTAGGCGAGGTACATGGTTTTTGAGATCAAAAGTAATCATACTAGAATCTATGGGATAAATTCCTCCAATAGTGGATAACAAAGCCTTCCTTTGTGACAGACATGTCTGAAGGACTTCCAAAGGCGACATCGCTGAGGGTGCTTAAGCTAAATATTCTATAGTGTTGTAGTGTTGGGCAGCTTATGCATTTAGATTATAGGACAATTGTCAAAGAACACCTTTACAGGGTGTCGGATGATGGAATCAATGCTAGGTTTCTTGATGTGGAGAGGACCAGAATTAGATGGAGTGGAGGAAGAGGGTACATCAACGGTATCTTTCTCCATGATAGGTTTCTCAGGAGGTGGATAATATTTTGAACTCATGGCTACAAAAATCTATTCTGAGCCACTCATAGACACTTGAGAGCTTCTAGAGGCTTGAGCATGGGGTTGAATTGTGTCATCTGAGACGGGAAAGGTTCCTTCAGCACAACTGGAATCCCTTTAGTGCCTTTCATAAGATGACTTACTTCGGCACGTTGGGGAAAATCCTTAGTGTAATGAGCTTCATCACAGATAAGGTAAGGATACTTATGCTTTTGTTTGGATGTGTCATCAAATTACTGATTTTGGGAATCTTGTTTAGGGGTATCTTGTTTAGTTTTGACTTTACCATTCTTATTGTCTTTTGAGGATTTATCTACTGTGGCAGACTGAACAACATTTAACTCTAAGGCTTTACCAGGATTCTTAGGAGTATCAACAATTTTGGAATTTGTAGTGGTCATAGTAGATTTAGGTTTTGAAGAGGTATCCAGAGTACTACTAGACCGCTGAGCCACAAATACAATGATGCCTTCGACAGGTGGAGAATTTGTGGGTTTAGAAGAGGTAGGGCCAGTCAAAGGTTGCTGGGCACTAGGTAAGAGTTCATGTAATGTGCCAGATTGTGAATAAACCAAATCCAAATACTGGGCACGGGCGATAGCTTGCTCTTCAGTCACACAACCACCCATGGCTATATCTTTAACAATAGGAGGAATGAATGATTTAGTGAAACATTTAGTCAAGAGCTGATTTGGGATATCGAATTTGATAAGACGACACTGAGGCCTCCATTCATGGATATGATCAAAGATGTGAGTAGAAGTCGTTTGTTGCAAATATGTTAGGAGATGAGTTCCAGTTTCATACTAGATAGGAAATTGAAAGTTAGTGAGGAAAGCCATGGCTAAAGTATTGAAGTCTTGAAAAGCACCACGAGGGAGCTCTATATACCATTTGGGAGCAACACCTAGTAAAGTGCACTGGAAAAGATGTAATCAGATAGAATCATCGACCCAAGAGTTAGATGAACACCAGAAATGGTAAGTCATAACGTGTGCTTGGGGGTCTTCTCCAAATTTACCTTCGAATTTGGGGCAATCACTAGGAATTTTGGTTGGTACTGGAGGCCAATATGATGAGTGAAGTGTTGGGTAATTTTTAAGCCTCGTCACATCCAACAATTCCAAAGTTGCAAAAAATGGAAATTGTGGATTGTATGGAGTATAGGGTTTCTAATATGTGCCAAACTGAGTATTCCAACCTTGCTGAGTCTGGGCTAGCCCCCATTATGGTGGATTTTTTCCATAAGGTGTTTGACCATAAGGATTTTGACCATATGGAGTTTGACCATAAAGAGGTTGACCATACTGAGTCTGGTGACCATATTGGATGTATGGAGTTTACGAAGCAAGTTGACCATATTGTTGTTTGTAAGGTCCTTATTGCATCTGTTGCGACTGTGGCAACGGTTGTTGGCAAGATCCCTGTTGGGTTTGGTAAGGAATTTGTTGTTGCGACTATGAGTAAGGTCCTTGTTGGGGTTGAATAGGAGTTTGTTTCCATGGTTTTTGATAGGATCCCTATTGGAATTGGTAAGAAACCTGTAGCTGTGGTTGCGGGTAAGACACCTGCGACTGTGGCTGCGAGACTACTCCAATGATATCATATCATGCATTGACTGGCATCAATACTCTTCAATGTTGATGCCAGTCAAAGGTAACAATGTTAATTGATTTAGGCAGTACCCATAACTTCATCAATTACAATTAGCAAAAATTCTCAATTGTTTAAGATATCTAGCACTGAAAGTTTCAAGTAATGATTGCAGATGGAGGTACTCTAAATTGTTCAGGGAATGCCATAGTAATAATCTCAATATGGGGGAGTATTTGTGTGATAGTCCCATGATTTATAGACAAATGGGTGGTGTTGATGTTGCGTTAGGGGTCCAATGGTTATAATCATTAGGAAAAATGACCTTTAATTTTCATGATCTCTTCATAATATTTACCTCAAAAGGAAAGGAAAATTAGAGGTATCAAAGGGTAACCCTTACTAAAAAAGGAGCACTAGGGTGTAATGGCACAATTATGTTCACTAAATTTTTAAATGTCAATATCATTTATGTCAATGGATCTCCATAAAGCTTCCAACAATCATCCCAAGATATTTGTATTCATTCCTAAGGGTCTTCCACATAATCAAGGTCATGACCATGATATTAATTTATAGTCGGGAAGTGTACTAGAGATAAATGAAGAAGGGAAATAATACTAGAAGTATAAATAATTTTTGAAACAAGGATTCAAAAACCAAGTAACCCAACAATTGTGAAGTAAGTAAATAAACAAAAGAACCTACCAGTGGAAGAGATGGCATGGGAAGATGATGTATTCTTGCAAAATCGCTAGCAGTTAGTCAAGTGTTGAGGACAATACTTGTTTGAAGCAGAGAAGAGGGGCATAATAAGCCCTATATAAGGTCCATGTTGACCCCAAAACCCCTTATAAAGCTCTAGATATGAATTTATTACATTTCCATTATTATATTATTATCAAGCTAGAACCCACATGGTCCTATTTATTTCTCTCTCTCTCTCTATATATATAGATATAGTTGTGTAGATTGTATTCATAGTAAAATGAGGTTTCCCCCTTGAATAGAACTACAATTTTTGGTTTCTTATAATTTTTAAGGTGCAATAATGATAACATCATTTCCTTAGTTAAATATTGGCATGAACCTTCATATCCTTCCATCACCTAATCCAAAAATCCTAAAAAAATCCTAAAACCCATTTTGTAAGGCCATATTTGATAACACCTTAGTTTTCATTAATTTGTCTTAGTAATCTCATTAGGGATACCCGCTTTGAGTCGAAGGAAAGTTGCACTAAAGTGAGAGGAAAAGCTTATAAGGTGACAGTGGATGACCTTCCTAGATGTTCACTCATATTGCACATTGTGGATTGGGGATTTTACCATCTACATACAATTTTGGAAGTAATAGGATTAATGTTGAGACCCTTTGAAATAACAATCTCACATGTCAATCATTTGATCCAAATCAAGGATGGAAATTATCTAATGCAACATGTAATACATGGTATTATTACTTCCAAGTTTAATGAAAAATACCTTCATGATAAGTTGCAAAGGTTATACCATATTTTTTTCCTCGTGCATCCAAATCAAATCTTGATGACATGCCTGTAATCATATAGTCAATGTATATGCCAAAATCAACTAGAATGCATTACAATAATACTAAGTGTTGTATGGGGTCAAGACTATAGTTTTATCTATGAACAAATTTATAATATTTGCACTAGCTTTCCAATGTGTGTACCATCATATAAATGGATTTCCTTTGGCATAATTCCAAGACAAATTTACATGTATGCTCAGTAGAACAAGTTTAGGAGATTTAAACCATAGTTTTACTTTTGTTCACCAATTGTTCTAGAATCAATCACTTCCAGACACACCAATTCATTCATTAACAATGTCATACTTTTATTTTGCAAGTACCATATCAAGTTGTAATTAGAGGCAAAGGAAACCAATCACAATATAACCAACACAATCATCATCAACTACAACCATAACTTATAACCATTATTCATACAACCAAAAACAAATTCATTTGAGAAATTTATATATTGTCAAAATGAAAATGCATTTGTATATAATTATCAAAACAACCAAGCAAGCTACACCCATATCATCATGAAATAATCATAAGCATAATCCATGTGAAAATTAAAGAGATTGAAATAAAAATGAGTGTGCCACCAAAACATCCTTATTACTCCATTGCAACATCATCATGGTGCCGTTAGTAGCCTATCTAGGTTATTATTAATGAGACACTTAAATAATGGTTACATTGAATAGTGGTGAAAATTTATAAGTGAAAAACTTATGGATTTTGTGTAAGTTTTTGCACAAGACTCTACAATCATAGTCATGTTGACTACAAAATAGGTCAACATTTGATGACTCCATTTGGGCATGTTGTTTCTAGCAACATGAGAACCTTAAAATATCTAATTTTATATAATTGAATTAGGATCTATGCAATAAGAATCATAAAAAGACTTGAGAACACTTCAAGCCACAAAAAATAAGAATAAATAATCTACATTCATATTCATCTTTGAAAAATGTAGAGAATGAATAGAACGATGTATAGACTTTTGCAAAGGGAATGAAGGGAAACTTGAAGAGAAATTATAAAACATTTTATGATTTATAATCTTAAAACTAAATCTAGTACACCCCATCCAATCCTTGTCTTAGAGGTTGTGCCTCCACCCATTGAGACAAATTCTGTTATAGCTCTGATATGAGAATATAAATAAACTTAAGAATAACAAGATCTGAAATAGATAGAAATACTTCTTTATTGATCAAACCCTTAAGGTAGGGAAACACCATACATTCACTCCTTTAGGAAGGAGAACACTCCACAAGCCATATGCTTGTTCATACAATAATACTTGACACAATTCCTTCACATGGAGTCTCTAGCCTCTATATAGGCCTCATACATACAATACCATGGGTCATTACCATGGTTCCCTCATACCATCAAACTAATACC
>APFE030790046.1:0-24823 GCA_000404065.3 Pinus taeda
GCTTTCTTTCAACCCTTTGTGTTATTTTTGAACACCTATTTCTTGCAATCTCTGTACATACAATACACTAGTTAGCATATTTTCTGCATTAATATGGCTACAAGGTCATAACAGATTAGTTCACATAACAATATATATTCTTCGTAATTGTATGCCAAACTACAATTAACAATAGTCACTTATACCAAACTTACTTTCCTTCTTCTGGGTAACCTCCAAGTTTGTTTACCTAGACAGGCATCTATCCAATGACTCCATGCATACCTACACACAAGGAATGTTATACACACCAAAACACATTTCATTTTTCAACCTTGTAGCATATGTAGTCATATTGTCTCATATGTCCTGTTGTACATAGTCCATCTGTGGTACATCCTATAATACCATCCTCATGGTATCACCTGCATAACAAGGACTTTATCCACATATTCTTCCACCTTTTAGGTATTAGGTGAGATTTTATTTAGCCATACACCTATTGTACCATCCATTTAAAACCATAATACTTATTTTGCCTAAATTTCATTTATGTACATCTAGTTTCCATCATGCATATATATGTATTTTACCTTCACTCTACGAACCGCAATCTCCACATGCTCAAGAATGGCTAGTTTGGAGAATTACATCAAAGATCAACCCAATAACATAAGCTAAAATTGCAGGTAGAAAATTTCCTCAGAAATAATAAGGATCTAACTCTTCTGTACAATTCCAATGAGAAGTTATTTTCCTAACTGCATGCAAACTACTTTTTCCATGTAGAATTTCTAGCTCTTGCCAAATTGTTTTCACATATATGTTGCATGTACCTCAACAATTCTAATTTGAAATATACAATTAAACCATTAATGAACTCATTCATTATGCTTTATGCAGAATTACTCACAAAGCAAACATTTTTAGAAAACAAAGTCTTCATGCTTTACAGGCTTGACCATACCTACTTCATAAGTTTCTTTATCTCAACTTGATCTCATGCTCCAAAAAAAATGAGATGTTCACGCACTTTCTTGTCACAGGCATGATCACCTTCCTAGCCCATCCACACATACTCATATTGCAGAATGTTGCAACAGATAATCCGCTGCAACCAGAAATCTCTTCATAATGGCTATGGAAATTTGCGTATTTTAATTGCATAGTTGTAAGGCCATTCAAATGCATCTCCGTGGAGAAGCAGTATCATCTCATGAAGATCAGAGACCACTTTTGTATCATCAGAAGCACAAATATGTGAGGTGATTAAGATCGTCCAAAGATCGATGCTCGTTGCTGACTGAAACAATCCAATCAAATTTGCATTTTTTGAATCAGCAAACAATTTTCAAATTAAGCATGCAATTCTGAAAAACAGAGAAGGGCGTCTGCCTCCTAATTAATAACATATTCCTGGAGAGTATCACTTTCAGCACAGTGCAGAGAACAACTTGTAGTTTTTTTATCAGTGCCTCGCCATTTGACTTAGTACTGACTCCCTTACAGTTTTTGGGATTCTCTCTTCCTTGATGACCTTTCTCACTGAGCTCCTACTATTGTTCAATCGCTCTTGATGAACCTTTTGTTTTCTTTTTATCACAACGGTACTGCTTCCATAATTTTATTGGTATGAATGTGAGTCAATAAACATTTGTTGTGGACTTCATTAAACTGTGGAAAACTACTGTAGAGATTCCAATGATACCAATCTATTGTGAGAGATCTCAAGCACGAAATCTCGCTGGAAAGATTAAAGGTAGAAGGGGCGTGACAGTATTTTACAGGTGCTCAACGCCTTGAGAGCCACGAAATTCTGAAATTAATATCTCTTGACGAGTTTTACTCATTATCAACAAAAGAACGCATTATATACTTTTCAGAGAAAAGTTGTGCGTAATTTTAACTTTTAAATTTGTATAGAATAAGGGAATTTTAAGTCTCACATTGACTTCAAAAAAAACATAACTCATCTTTCGTATAATATGGATATAAGAGAACGTTGTAAGACATACGAATATGGATATCTTACAAGTATAGATATCTTATCTTGTAGAACGTCTTATATTATTTTCCTGAACATTTGAGATGACCGGTTTAATATTTAATATTATTGAAGATCATTTTTTTTCTATGAATTTTTTAAAGACTATTTGATTATATATCCTCTAGCCATTTCAAACATTTAACTTTTTGCTTATTTTCTTCTTTCCATTTTGGTTTGACGATTTGTGAACCCACAGCCATTTCAAACATTTAAGTTTTTTCTTTTTTTCTTCTTTCCATTTTGGTTTAACGATTTGTGAACCCACAGACATTATAAAACAAAAGTAGTAGTATGCCATTTGCAAATCCATTGTTGGTTAAGGGAACTTATAAATCAATCATTCAATCATTCAAAGAGAAGGCTACCGATCAAATCTCGAAGCCATCCACTGACTGGTGACAATAGACACCTTGCGTGGTAGTAGTTTGTGGATCCTTCGCGGTGAGCTGCATCCATTAACCAGTGAGTTACCACAAATTCAAAAACACAGTGTCACAAGTTGATATCATCCTTATATTTTAGTTCATTCATATATTTCTATTTTCACAGGTTTTACCTGAAACTTGATAGCACACCGATGAGTGAGAAAATAATTACGTTATTTCAGAACCATTGACATTATCATAAGAGGAAAATCTATAATCAACCCTAATAGGGTGTCAAAAAATAAAAGCAAAGCACACAACTCACAATACAAATAGAAGAAAAAGTGTATACAGTAATCTAACAGGATTCACCAATAAGAAGACCTAAGGGAAAGCATTTTTTTAGTTCAAACCCTAAATTTTAAACAATGGAAGTACTTGTACTCATACATACCGTGGTAATGTTTCTCAAAACACAAGTATTTTTCTCACTTGTAAAACAATTTTACACAACAGCTTGGACAAAATTCCACAGAAATTGCTTACAGAAATTGCTTTTGGAACCCCATTTCCCCCTCCCTTGAAACGAAATATGATAGGACTGCATACATGCAATTATTTTGAACCGGTGAAAAGGGTTGCGACTAATCCCATAACAATGACACAAGCATCATTGTTGCAAGAGGAAAGATCCATGCCCTCTGCTCATTTTCCAACTGGAAATGCATCTGTACAAGGTGCTTTATTCTATTCTCCATTCCTTTTATCCCTCAAACAGTCAATCAGAGACTTTTGGTTAGACTAGAACATGGGAATCGAATCAATTACTGAGACCAAAGATATACTGTAAGCTTCAACCTGCATCTATGAAGTGGATTTATATTCACCTTTAAACTGCATCTATAAAATGCATATATGCATCTATAAAGTGGATTTATATCACCTTTATATGCATCTATAAAGTGCATATATATTCACCTTATCCAGTTGATAGAATTTTTAAGTTTAAAATGCTCACAATTGATTATCCATGTGTAAGCAGAACGAAATAAATGAGATTTAATATAGACATTACAGGAACATGATAACCTCAAACAAATAGTTGTTTGTTAATTATTTCAAAAGGGCATAACGTTAATTACCTATCAGGATAGCTTTGGGCTCGTTAATAATGCGAACAATGTCGCAGAAGGAGGGGCATTGGGATTCAAGAGTCTGCCACAAACATTTAGCAACTATGGATTTGCTGTTGCACGGTTGTCAGTACGGAAACACTATTGTCAACTCCGTAACCTCGTCACCTCTCAGACAAAGAGCAGGCACGATGGTGGTTGCAGCAATGAAACAACACTACATCCTTAGCTATCATTAATCAAGTTCCATACTTGTTCTTCCCTTCACGTAAACTTATGATAAAATAGTAGGCATTATGTAAAGGCTCAAAAGAGATAGTGCATATACAAACTAACAGATTATGTGTTTTATAACCACTAGAACAAGGAATCAATATTACTAATGAATGAACAACAGTCTAACCAGGGAAGACATCGCTCCCACTTTCTGTTATCCCTCCCTTATCATTTGTTATAGTAACATTGTTGCTTTCAACATATTTTTCTTAATTCATTATCATAATTAGGAAACCTACAGTTTTTTTTCCATTCCTTTCTTAAACAAAACTAGAATAATACAAAAAATAGAATGAAATCCATCATTCTTAAGTCTGCGTGGCTTTTTGGTTTCTTTTCTCCATAATTCATGGTTTTAGAATCACCCAAACTAGTGTGCATGATATTTAAGAAAGATTTTACTCTCAGTTGAAAAAAAAAAGGAAACATTGTTTTATCCCTTTAAACTTGCGATATACATTCATAAGGTAGTTTTCTAAATGGAAAGAATGTCAATCTTATCCAATATTGTTGCTTTTTACAAGCAGTTTAATTGATAGCATTATTATATTCGTGAGAAAAGAGAAAATCGACTTCTTCTTTTTTGGGGGTCGAAGATTTTCTTACCTCTCCAAATTATTAGACGAGATCAAGCTCTCTTGGACGTTTCCCGTCATCTAGCATAGCTACAGATAAGTATTTTTCCAATATCCACCACAACTGCACGCCAACTATTGGCATATCCATGCCATGCAATCTAGGATTATATGATTAGGACCATTATTCGAAGCTTGAGCCGTAAAGTTTGGATTAATCCCATGTCATCCTTATTACACACGTAGTTCTATAGTAACTCTATCCACACGTAATTGTCTGTAGTGCAATGGAAAACAACATCAGTAGAGATTTTTTCTTTTTTGTTTTTTGTTTACACACTATCCGTGGTGTTGATGATTAATTTAGCAACGTATGCTGATTCGAACTCCATTCCCTGTTGACAATCCCCCGTGCAGGACTGGAGGATCGACTTCACTCCAACCCATTCTCCATCCTATGGCCTGAATTGTAGCCCTCCAACATCTTCCTGAGCTAGCACAGTCAGAGTCGCTTCATCTTAGTGGCAACCCATCCCCAAAGCCAGCTCCGGTGCAGGGCATGGCTAATCATGATTTAACCTTTGATGAGAAATGGGACCCTCACTTGGTATGGAAACAAAGCATCATCCAACCACCAAACATTGTGATGCTCTAGAGAGAGGAAAAAGTCGATCGATGCCCAAACGCACTTAGGAAGCGCTCTTAACACTCATTCTCCTTGTTGTGATATTCTGTCGAGGAGAATATTACTTGGATGGTTGTTAACTAATGGGTATGACCATACAAATCTTATATACACAACATATATATCGCACTAAGATTCAATCTTGGGTGAGGCCGCTTATGCTATCTATTGACCCAAATTTTAACATATATCCCAAAAATGTATAACATAGAAATCAATCCATAATACGCGTATGGAAGGTAATTAATTTTTCAACTATAAAAGTCAATTTTTATTCTAAGTTATAATATCCCCTTGTTCTATGTTTCAAAAATTGAACTTACACCATCATCTTATTTTTATGTATAAAATTTTAATTTTGGTGGCTTAACTCAATTTAATCACCATGCATAAATTAATTCTAGCTTCGTTCTTTGTACCAGGGTTTTTTAAAACCTCCATGACACATCCAAATTAAATATTAGACTATGGATGGCTATGTTATGCTCTTGACGTTTCAACCCTCGCGCTGATAACTATTTAATTTTAGACCATATACACCGTCATTTACATTCTATAATATATCGGTCCATAATTTATATATGGGAGGGTATTGTTTTTTTCCAATTTCTATATTTTCTTTTATCTTAAGAATAATATCTCATGTTCCATGTTTTGACAATCTACCTTACCTTATAGGTTTCAAATTCTTTTGTTGTTCAACATATGTATTTATGTTGTCCCTTCCTAACAAATTCATTTTATGACAAACATAAATATTGCATACAACAAGAACTCCAAATGGGCTTCCCCATTCTTTTCTCTAAACATTTTTAATATTTAGATTCAATTTTAAGGAGTCTAGATTTAACACTTATAGCAGGACCCTTTATAAGAGTTTGTGGTAGTGAGGCCAAGTTTAGGCTAAAACTTGTCCATACCCTATGGAGGCGTATTGGCCCACAGGCCGTAAGGCTTGAAATTGATTTCTCGAATACCATTTGTAATGAACCTCCTGACCCTACCTTGGAATTTAGCTTCTAGGACCATAAATTTAAAATTTTGGGTTCATTCACAGTCAAAGATTTACCCCTCTTTCCAAATCTTGTCTTCTAAAATTACCTCGGCCATATTACTGTTACGCCATAGTACAAATTTCTCATTAATAGTTTTACTGGTTCTCTTATATGGAACCTTACATTCATTAACATATCTGATGTATGTGACCGACCATTAAACTTGTGATAAGAGGCACCGTATCAAAATATCTGGGTAAATCTCTACCAAAACTAGTGGAAATTAATTTCATGATCATTGTAGTGTACAATACTTTATTCACCATAATTTCATTCCCATGCATACTAGTTAGACTTGCAACATAGATTCTTAACCCATTAGTCATAAAATGGGAAACATTATTTCCTCAATTGGTGAGTATGCGTAAGTAGATATCACTTTAGAGCATTACGAGCATACCATATCTCTGTAGTGAATGTAATACGATCAGTTAGAGAATCCATAGTCATCTCACATATTCATACATAATCTTAGCATAGACCATGTTAGTATATATATCACGGCTTTCCATGCTTCCGTTACTAACTCTATTCTTAGATGTAAAAGAGGTCATATGTACAATACTACCATCACTTTCATAGTAATACGTTAGCACATGTAATCTAATTATTTGTCAATCCATTTAATGTACTTCTACAAATAACATCACACTAGAAAGCCAAATCGAAGTCGATCATGAGAAATCTAACGTTGTGACACCAATAACAACAACTAATTACCCTGATTCCACCATTTATCATATACATTAAAATTCACATACATAAGACAGTAATTATTTCCATACAGATAACACCTCGTATATACAACTGAGCTACATGGGTTAACCATTTTAATAGTAGGAAAGAGAGATAAGAAATAAATCATCAACATACCTGAGCTAAATGATTTAACTTCATAACAAGTAAGGATTAATATAGAACCCATACCATTTAAGTGAATCTCATCAAAGTAGAGAGAAACACCACTAAGTCTATTAATACATAATCCTATGTAATTCTCGCGACATTATCATGGTGAGGAGACTTAGGCAATCATCCCATAGAAAAATTGGAATAATAACATAAACTTATGAAACTATTCTCATAAACAAACTGAAACTACAACAACGAGAGAGAGAGAGAGAGAGAGAGAGAGAGTCATCATACAAACATTCCACGCATTTGACACCAACAAAAACCTCACGTGGAGAGAGGAGCACCACCACCCAGCCATGAATCACCATTGATTTCCCCCAAGCCAAAGATCTTGCCAAGGATCAATTGTCCTCAATTGATCAATGCACTAGGTATTTAATACCCTCTTCATGATTTAGTTACCATTAGCGGCATCCTGTTTTTGTGGCTTTTTTAATTTCCTAAAACTTTTTTGAAAAACCTCATATTTATCTCCCACGAGGATTTTCATCATAAAAGCTTGTATTTACCTCCCACAAAGCTTTTATGTCCAATGGATCTTTATCTCCCATCCATCTGATGGATCACCAATCTATCAAAGCATATCTAGAGTCACATGTAGAACCTTTATCATGAAAGATTCATCTCTATCCCATTCCTCAATGGGATTTTGCAAGCATCTCCTCTCTCTTGGTGCTCCACCCTCCAAGTGGTTTATTTTATTAATTTATTTAATAACACATTTTCTTTTCATATTACATATCACCTAGCTTTCCTCATCTTAGGTTTAGAATAATTTAACCCACAAATGAGTGTATCAAACCTAGCTTTCCTCAGCTTAGGTTTACAAGAGTTTAACACACAAGGGAGGATATAGTACAGAAGGAAGGGGGTTTGCACTCACCGCACCACAGCACCTCCAGGCTGCAGACCTCTAGCACTGTCATGCATTCAACATCTCCACGTAGCAAACTATAAATGGGAGCGGGAAACTGGCAGAATACAGGAGTTACAAGTCTAAACCGGGACCTATGCTCTGATACCATGTCAGGCTAGGAGGTAGCTCAAAGCAATTGTGATTTTGCATTAATATTGATCATATATATGTACATGCAGGGAGAGACTCTTGGGTTTCATCTCCTAGTGTCTCTTCATATTCAAATTCTCCTTATTTTATATTTGCATTATTTTACATGGATTACCTAATCCCAATGATTAGGTGTGAGCACATCTCATTTCTCAATATGTACTCAAATAAAATTTCAAAATTTTCATTAGCTACAAAAGAAATCATTATAAATATTTAATACATCAAGAAAGTAGATTTCATAAATAATATTTCATGTATAATAAAATCAAGACCCCATAAAATTATCTACCAACACTAACCCAACCAAAAAAAACTAATAATATCATGTAATAAATTACTAATAATCTAGTGTCATAAACAACAAAGACTAACTAGGTGCAATAGAGAAGCAAATGAAACGTTATATAATAGTTAACTGGAAAATATAATAGCAATGAGACATTATATAATAGCTAACTGAAAAATATAATAACAACAAATATTGCATGTTTATTGTCCATATATGGTCTATATTGGAGTTGGGCTTCAAGATTTTTTATTTTAAAATAAATGGGTAGATGTGACTTGTCTTCAAGGCAATATTCTTGGTCTAATATATTATCCAAAGGATGATATGAAAAGTATGTGAAAGGTGTTTAGTTTCAAATAATAATAATAAAAAATCAAAGAATAACATATTTAATTTTAAAAACCTTGAGGAATTTTGATTTTTAAATAAATGAGTGGACAAATTTTGATTTCAAGAGAGCATTTTTTGTCTTATACACCATCCAAGGCATGATATGAAAACTATTTGACACCGTTTTTAGTTTCAAATCAAAGAAAATCAAAGAATAACATATAAATTCTTAAAAACTTTGAAGAATTTTGATTTTTAAATAAATGAGTGAGAGGGTTTGATTTCAATTTTCGTTCAGAAGATTATGAACTATAAATTACAATAACTCTGAGAAACGTGATGAATTTAAGCAAATCAAAGTGCTTGAATGTGACACGATGCAAAAACACATGCAAATCAAAGTGCTTGAATGTGACACGATGCAAAAACACATGCAGCATTTGACATCTCATTCTCTCGTTAGATGAGTTAGATGAAATAGTGAAATTTAGATGATTTTTTGTGTTTCTTTTATCATTTCATTTTTATGCAAATTTTAGGGAGCCAATTTTTTAAAATGGTTAAATGCTCATTTTCTTTAATCTCTTTTATATTTTGAATCCTCCTCCTCACTCTAATAAATTTTGTTTTCATTATTTTAACATCGTTCAATTTCAGTGATTGGATCACAAGTAACCCTTACAAATGGAAGACAGTGGGGTATGTCAAAATAGTGTTATTTGACAATTGTTTTACATGCAAATATTGATTTTTGTGATTGTTGCAATAATTAATTAAAATATTTATCATGAAAATAAAAAATAAAATCTTTATTAAAAAAAAATTAATGCCTACCTTATATATCAACCAAATTTATTGATATGATTGTGCTAATAGTAGTATAAAAATGTAATAATTGATAAGAAAGTTTCACATCTACTTTAAAAATATACTCATGAAATAATGACACACAACTTTTAAACATTTTGTTATTATCAATTAGTTTGTAAGATAACGTCAAGTGCAACTTTAATACATGACATCTTTTAAAAGAAATATGATATCTATATTTAGAATACCTACCTTATAAAAATAATAATTCAAAATTCAAAAATAATTTTAAATGTATATAAATACAAATAAATATTTGAAATTATTTTTATAATAATCAATTTTAATATATCTTATTTTTATCTATTAAATAAATTTTATTTTAAAGGAATTTTAGATATTAAAATTAATAACAAAGAAACACACTCTCATTACTTATAACTTAGTATATATGTGAAAATTTATTATATATTAATATAATAAATATTATATAAATACATAATATCTTAAATTATTATATAAAAAAAAGATTTTATATACAATTAACTCACAAGTATTCTAATTTAAGGAGTGTTATTATCGTTGTGTTCCTATGAAGAGTTTGAGGAATTTTTATTTTCTTCTTTAAGGCTAGCATAACTATATCAATTAGATTAAATAAACAAAATATATAACAAGATTTTTAACTATAGAGATTCACTCTCACTTCTAAGCAGGCTTTGTTGTGATAATATGGGCTGGGGTAACCCATTTCATATGGCACTTATTCATATAACATTTATTTTAATTAATCAATTTAATCAAAATAGATTTTTAACTATGGAGATTCACTCTCACTCGTAAGTAGGCTTTGTTATGATAACATGGGTCATCAATACCACATGCCCACAAAATCAGAACCCATTTCATATGACACTTATTCATATAACATTTTTTTAAATTAATCAATTTAATTAAAATAATTGAAAGGTGATAATTGTTTTGAAATAAATTTCAATTTTTAATTTGTAAATAATATTAAGAATATTATAAAATATTTCTTAAAAGTTAAATCTTTATCATTCACTTAAATAGTTATGATCATTATAATAATTTATTTTTAGATGATTATAATAGTTTAGAAATTTATATTATTATAAATAATAAAAATTAAATGATGATAGTAGATTGGAAATTGATATAATTTATTATTAGAATAAAAAAAAAGTTATTTTAATTTTAGATTACTTCATATTTTTGAAAAATATAATTTATTAAATTATAATTTATATATATTATATATATATATATATATATTATATATATATATTATAATAGAAGATAGATATATATATATATATATTATATTATATTATGAGAGATTTAATTTTTTGTATAATAAATATAGTGATATGGAAATTTTCATTAATTTTTTTATATATAATAAAATTGATATTGAAATCATTTATTAAAATAGATTAAAAATTATACATCTCTTCTAGAATATTTTAATATAAAATAATTTAATTATTATTGTTATTTTACCTTTATTGATATAAAATTATTTTATTTAAATAAATAAAGTAATTTTGAATTATAAGTTTTTATTTTTGAAATAAATATATATATGAATTGAAAATAGTCATATAAAAATAGCAGTATTAAGTTACCTATTAGATAGCAATTTTAATAAAAATAAATAATAAGATATATTTAGCCAAAATTCTAATTATAAATATGTATATTCTAGGAACATTTATTTCCAAAAATAAACGGAAAACTATTATCAATAATAACAATTCATTTTTAAAATTACTACAAAAGAAATGTTAAATTAATATATTCACCAATATTCCATGTCACATACTACCTTCAATCTCGGAGTCGGACCTGAAGTCCACATGAGTTTCTTCTTTAGACTACAGCCATCGTATATTATAATATTTCTAACCAAGGAAAACATCGCATATATTAAACATATAGAAAGAAACAATATAGAATATTATTCTATATTAAAACATATAGATATTTTAATATAGAAATAATTTATTATTATTGTTATTTACCTTTTATTGATATAAAATTATTTTATTTAAATAAATAATGTTAATTTGAATTATAGTTTTATTTTTGAAAATAAATTATATATATGATTGAAAATAGTCATATAAAATAGCCAAGTATTAAGTTAGCCTATTAAATAGCAGTTTTAATAAAAATAAATATAAAATTATATTCAGCATAAATTCTAACATTCTAAGAACATTTATTTCCAAAAATAAACGGAAAACTATTATCAATAATAACAATTCATTTTTAAAATTACGTTATTCATGTCACATACTACCTTCAATCTCGTGGTCGGACCTGAAGTCCACATGAGTTTATTCTTTAGACTACAGCCATCGTATATTATAATATTTCTAACCAGGGAAGACATCGCATATTTCTAACCAGGGAAGTTTGCTAGCTCAGGTCAAAGTCTTTGGCACCGCAGTTTGCATAGGCGGTTCCGTGATTGTTAGCTTGTACAAGGGTCCTGTTATACCAATACCTTGGTCTCCTCGCGGCCATCTCCAAGGACCTCATAGCATTTCAGGCGACACAGGTCATATCAACAAGGACTGGATCAAGGGTTGTCTACTTGTAGCGATTGCTAATATGCCTGGTGTGCATGGATTATTCAACAGGTTTCCAACCCCAAACTCAGATTCCATTAGGGTGAATATTTTTGAAGTTATATTTCTGTTTTACTGGAATTATTCTGAAGATGTTAGTTACTGAAATTTTGGTATATTATTAATTAATACCCAAAAACCCTTGTTTAAAGCAGACCGTAAGGATTACGAACTCGATCTCTAACCTCGAACAGAGAAATAAACCAATATACCTCACCACTCAGCCAGGTAACTTTACGATCTGCTTCTTCATGTTTCATTAGTTGCAGGGGATATAATCATTGTATATATCATTTATCAATATACAGAATTGTTCTTAATGGAAAATATATATCGTATAAATAGAAAATATATGAATGATTATATTTCAATCGTCTTAGATTTCAGAAGATTTCATGCATGGTGTTCTTCTGTAATTTCAATCAGAGTGGTCTCTTAATATTCATTCACATCATGGCGGAAGCTTACACACAGCTGGAGCTTAACATCATCTCGGCTCAAGATCTCAAGGAGATGCATCATTTTGGCATGAAGGAGATGCAGACCTACTGTGTTGTCTGGATCAATTCTGAGAAAAAAGTGACGACACAAATTAACAGAACAGGTGGCGCAAACCCTACCTGGAACGACAAGGTCATTTTCAGAGTGGAAGAGCGTTTGCTGAGCAGTGAAACCTCAGCTGTGATGGTGGAAATATACTGCGTGGGTGGCCTCAGGGACAAGCTTGTAGGCACTGTGAGGGTCTTCCTTTCCACTTTCCTCAAGGACTACGGGAGCCCAGATTCCAGCGGGATGAGCTTCTCGGCACAGCAGGTCCGTCGTCCTTCTGGACGCGCCCCTCAGGGCATTCTCAACCTTGGCATCATGATTCTTGATGGAGTAGATCTTCACAGAATGAACAAATTCAACCCTGCAACTGATGGGGCTGTGGATTTCAGAGATTTGATGAGGAATCCTGTCCAACCCAGGCCGTCATTTGTTAAAAAATTAGTGTCCATTAAAACTAATAATGTTTTTTATGCCCGAGAACAGCAAGCCCGCTGTCAAGGCTTCAACAATCTTGCAGGCAAGGAAGAGGGCAGAGATCAAGAAAAGCAGAAAGATCTTGATGAGATGGTTGAGAAAAAGGAGAAGAAGAAGCCTGTTGGCTGCTATCCTATTCTCATGGCTCCAAAATTGAAAAGGAATAAGTCTGGATTGAGGAATGGGTCTGCGAAAATTCATGTCAGTCCATCTGACAGTAACCTCTGTGCCAAAGGCGATCAAGATCCTGCTCTGGTTAATCAGGATGAGATGGTTGATAAAAAGGAGAAGAAGAAACCTGTTGGCTGCTATCAGATTCTTATGGCTCCAAAATTGAAAAGGAATAAGGTTGGATTGAGGAATGGGGCTGCAAAAGTTCATCGCAGTCCATCAGACAGTAACGTGTGTGCCAACGAAAATCAAGATTCTGCTCAGGTTAATCGAGATCCTGCTCTGGTTTACACCACAGCAATAGCAAATTATAATTTGTATTATCATCCATGATATTATTGTTCAAGAAAACATTGGTTTTCTGTTATTATTCTACCGACATATTGAGATTTTCTTGAACTATTTTCTATCTTTGCATTCATACATATTTCCGTCGATTGCTTATCATGGTGGTAGCCGTTACTGAGTTAATATATAGAATCTGTTGGCTTGCATTTTTGGATTAATGAATGTTCATGCATTCATACATATTTCCGTCGATTGCTTATCATGGTGGTAGCCGTTACTGAGTTAATATATAGAATCTGTTGGCTTGCATTTTTGGATTAATGAATGTTCAGTGAAACTATTGATTTCCATCAATACCATTATGGCTAGATGGAAAAATGAATGTGATAAATCTTGAATACGGAAATGATCCTCTCCTAAATTCGGTGGCCGCTCTTTGGTTTATATCGCTGATAGCACAACTCACACATGGTGTCTCCCTTTTTTTCCTAGCCGCTCTTTGGTTTGTATCGCTGACAGGACGACTCACACACACATGGTGTCTCCCTTTTTTTCTTAGACCAACACGATAGAAATTTAATGTGAGCGTACTTTAAACTGGCAAAATAAGCACAAGCAACTTCCATATTTCTTGCTCTATCCCTTCCTTGACAAGTACGACACTCAACCCATGTTGATGCAGAAACTCGACCCCTCGACCTGCAACTCTGGTACACTCTTCTGGTAAATGTTACTAGAATCTCCTAGTTCCTCCAACCTTCTAGAATCTTCCCCTAACAGTAATGTTGAAGTCGGTCAAAAAATTTGCGCGGTGCCATCCAAAATTAATAATCGAAAATTAGAAAAGGCCGGTCCGTCAAGACAACAAATTTGTCTAGGTATTCCATTTCCACTTTTGGTATCTTTGGAAAGTTAGCAAATGCTCATGTGAATATAAGCAATAAACTCGCTGAATTGGGTCCTCTCTTGGGCGAAAGTCACTTGCATATCCTGAAGGCAGAGCACTCCAAGTAGCCAAAATCTGAAATATTTGAGGACGTTAAAACCTGTAGGTTGAGCAACAGAGTTGGCCAACATCCTTGTCTCAATCAATAATTTCTGAGTTGGCCAGCATCCTTGTCTCTATCAATAATTTGTCATCTAAATGAATACACACAATTCAATTCAGTGGTCACCCTTGCTATTCTCGAATGCTTCTATCACATTTCAACTCATCGTGATGCCACTTCAACTCATCGTTATTCCTCTTGGCATGGATATTATTCATACCACCTTGGAAAATTACAAAGCTTATATTTTTTTTAAATTACAAAGTCATCATCAACATTTAGTCCTTTTTATAATAGATATGATGCCTATATGTTTTAATAACTACGACGGAATTGTCAAGATTTAATCCTTTCTATAATATAATAGATACTAAGATTTTTACGGCTGCTTTTTTAATATAAAAAAGGATATGAAGTTTATATGTTTTAATAAGTGCAACAGAATTATCCAGATTTAATTATCTTTTTTATAATAGATAGTGAGATTTTTATTGTTATTTTTTTAATATATAAAAAGTTGATAGGGAAATAATGTAGTGGGGTAATTGAAAATGTGGATTCAATATATGGGCTCACTTTGTTATGTGAACAAGGGGGAGAGGGGGAGGTGTTCTATTGTCCTGATTCCCCCACTTGTTTTTTCCCTGCTAATCTAACGATGCATAATTATTATGTCGATTCAATAAAAATCTGGGGTGGTCTGCAATCATAGTTTAACCCCACCCTAACATAGTTCCAACTTCCCTTACGACATTGCTACATTCTGCCTCCATGGTGTAATTCCACCCCATGTTCGTGCCTTGTGTCCCTACCTTTTGACTTTATTTTCATCAATGAAAATATGGCTATATGGAAAAATGAACGTGATAAATATTAAATTTGGAAATGATCCTCTCATCAATATGGTGTCACTCTTTGGTTTGCATCCCTTATAGAACAACTCACACATGGTGTATTCCTTCTTTTCTTAGACCAACACCATAGGAATCTAATGTGAGCATATTTTAAACTGCCAAAATAAGCACAAGGAGCTTCCATATTTCTTGCTCTATCCTCTTCTTGACACACACAACACTCAATCCATGGTGATGCAAAAACTCAACCCTTCGAGCTGCCATAATCATTTTCTAATCTCTTGATATTACAACTATTGTACACTCTTCTGGTAAATGTTACTAGAATCTCTTAGCTCCCCCGAGCTTCTAGACTCTTCCTGGAATAGTTATGTTAAATTATGTAAAAACTTATACACGGTGTCATTCAAAATTAAGGAAATAAAATATTAAAGAAGGAAAGGCCGCCAAGAGAAAAAGTTTTTCTAAGTATTCCTTCTCTTCTTTTGGTATCTTTAGAAAATTACCAAAGACTCATGCAACTATAAGCAATAGAATCCTTGGATTAGGTCGTCTCTTGCATGAAAATCACTAGAAAATCCTTAAGGCAAAGCATTCCAAGTAACCACAATTTGAAATATTTGAAGACATTAAAACTTGTAGGTTGAGCAACTTAGTTGGCCAACATCCTTGTCTTTATCAATAATTTTTCATTTCAATGAATACACATAGTTTAATTAAGGAAACCCAACCCAGTGACCCTTGCTATTCTCGAATACTTCTTTCAAATTTGAACTCATTTAAATTCATGACATATCCATTCTTATCATATAATCATCCTGTTTTTAAATTAAACATAAAATAATGGTTAATATATTCCTTGAGGTAATTCAATAGCAATGGTATTAGTGAACCCTGTGATTGAACACTGGAATGAATAACACCATATATCTCATATACTAAAAATTAGTGTAGCATTAATGGTTTTGACAAATTATTGGTTCACTTGAAAGAGTTAAATATTTTATAAGTTCCCCAAATGGTACTGATTTTATTTGGTCAATAATCCAGGGGGGCATATCACATCCAATGAAACTTTAGGTTCATGATTAGATACTTCATATATCTGCATTGTTTCTTAGTCAGTGAACTCGCCTGATTCATCCAATGCAAGTAGCGAGTGAAGGAATTTCTTTAGTTTAGTCAACCAAATATTTGATGGAAGAGAAAATGGCATGAGAATTTGTGGACTTGTTGGCCCTCTAACTTTTCTCTGCCAAAAGTGTGGTTCATTTTTATCATGAACCATTTTATTGCACTCTAATTTGAAGGTTCTTGCTCCTTTGCATACATGATGTTGTTTCCTAAATAATTAACATTAATGAAATCATTCTTCCTGCCACATGAATCAGTGTGACAAAAACCATCATTAACCTTGTATAATCGTATATATGATTATCAACTTGAATTTTAAATGACAATAACGCTTTAGGGATTTATTCTATATTTTTTCCATTTCGATCCTCTAACCATAACAACTCAATATCTCCCTGTTTCCCTTTCAGCCATTTTTTTCGAAAAGTTAGAAAGCTTTCTCAAAATCTTTCCCTTGTACTCTATCTCTGGCCCAGACAGGCCCAAAAATGTAAGTTCGCTCTCATACCACTCACACCAAAAAGGTGGGGGTTGGAATTGAAATTGTGAAATCAAGTTGGATTAGTGGTTGGTTCAGATGTAGGGTTTTACAGTGAATTGTTATAGCACAATTTTGTACATGGTGATCCATGTGTAAATATCAATAGTGTTAGGTGGTGAAGAGATGGAAATATCGAGAAGCCTAGACTGAAACATGTTGCAAAGCAGAAGTAGTGTCATTGTCAGTGAAATTTCACCGATGGAATGGCCATTTATAAAATTAGCATTTTTTTTTCATTTTAAAATGATTTGGCATATGACTTGGATATTTTTTATTGTTCAATCTACCATTAACAATTAAAATTTGTTGAGAATCATATTGTTGAAATATGTTATCCTCTGAGAGGGGCTGATAAAAAAATATCACCATGTCAGATCTCTGATATAATGTATTTGAGCAACCATGTACGTGGTGAAACTAGCCAACCCAGCAAAATCAATGACAAATGGGGCATATGGGGCTATCAAGTAAAAAGGGATTTAACTCCACAAGGTTGCCTGATATGTGGTATGGCCCACACCTCTTTGATTATGTTGCATTTTCTCATTGGGCATCAGGTCTTTTATTATCTAGCCAAAACCATTTTCCCCAATCCCTGATATTGCCTCATCAAATTGTTTTTAGGTTTAGCTAAACCACCAAAGTTAACGCTTGATATTGTATTTGCTTCATCACATCTCTATTTTTTTATATTACTCCACATTACATGCCAACATGCCTTCGCTTTCATTTTGACTCGGTCCCATTCCAATCATATTGCTTCTTAATAATTGTTCCCATGAAAATGACAAAAGAAAATCATTGTGATTATTGTTGGCGATGCCATGCCTTCCTATGTTGTTATGCCATCTTCTCCCCATAAGTCAAATGGTAACCACATTTTGTATACAAATGTTTTTGGCTCTGTATTGTAATGTATTGAAGCACAAAGTTTGATATTTTTGTCAATCTTGATTTCTCATCTATTTCAAAGTGGGACACACTATTTTAGACTACAAATTTAAAATGTTTTTCCTAAATTTAAAAAAGTATTTTTGAAGTGTTTTTTGGCAAATAAACTTTTGATTTAATGTCGAAATTTATTTTGTCTTTAACAAAATTTTCTTCTTTAAAATGAGAATAGAAATCCATGCATACCCTCTCCTCCCCTTGGTTATTTAAATACCTAGGTAGAGCACTAGCAATGCGAGACATAACATTGTCACTACTAGTGTCAAGTCACAACACTCACCAATCGAATGATAATTTACAAAAATAGTCATTTTTTAATTTTAAAACGATTTGTTAGGTACTCACAAATAAGAAAATAAAAATGCACTCCACCAAGGCTATTATGGCCCACCAATATGCAACTAGGCCAACTAGAAAATGAGAAATTATTTTTTGGAAAGCTGTAAAATTGTTTTAATAGCTGAAGAAAAAGCTTAGGAAAGAAAAATATTTGGAAAAAAACACAAAAAAAGAACTTGATTATCTACAAGAAAATATTTTAATTTAATAGATGGTTGTTGACCTTTAACCATGAGGCAAAAGATCTTCCCTGAAATAATAAATTGTTTAATTTAGAATATTATTAACTCGTCCACCTAGGTTTCGCATAAAGCGATCACGAGTCTTCGATATTTTCCTATTCTCTAGTCGAGGTGGAATAGGTATATGTTGCAGGGATGCTAATGAAAAATTCTTTCTTTAAAATCATTCTCTCCCTTTTAAACAGTCTTTCACTAAATTTGTCTTTCAAAATGTTTAAAACAGCTGGGAATAGAGTCAAGTCCCCATAAATGAGCGAAGCCATACATAATCCCTTTTAACACAATAACTCTCTTATGATCCATTAAGCCTTCAATGTCATAATTTTTATGTATTACATGGAAACCTATTCTTTATATACACAGAACGTAGAACTACATCAACCCAAAACATCAATTTTACATTCTTGAAAAACATCATGGAACATACCATATTTAAGATTGTCTTATTCATTGTTTCAGCTACTCCAATTTTTTTTGGATTAGAAAGCATGGTCTTTTTATGTTTGATCCCATGTTGGTGAATATAGTTTCGAATTCATTTGAAGTGTATTCTTTTCCATTATCATTGCGACTAGAGCCAATATGAGATTGTGTGTCATTTTCAATCCATGCATGAAAGTTCTTGAATGTTTGAAAAGCATCATATTTTTTCTTCAATAAATAAACCTAACGCAATCTCGTGTAGTCATCAATAAATGTCATCATATATTTATTACTATTTGCAAAGGAACGGGCATTGGACACATAAATCTGAATGAATGAGTTCAAGTTTTCTATGTTATTTGGAATGAGAATCATGAAAAGATTGTTTGTTGTGCTCTCCTAAGATACAAGCATCACATTTCTTAAGTTTCCTAGGAAGTGTAGGCAAACTAGTAACACCACTTTTCTTCAACATATGAAGGTTTTGCATAATTCAAGTGTCCAAATCAAGCATGCCATAAAAGACTTGATGGAAATGAACCTTCATCATAATGAGAACTATATGAAAAGTTTTTTGCACGAGCAGAGGTACCTTACAGCTTCATAAGTCTTTCTTCTTTTATCCTCGTCATGACAAGTGAGTGATGTGCTGCTTTTCAGACCTCAACCTTTCCATCAAACATATGAATGGACTGCCCTTGCTAGTAGATGTGGACCAAAGACAAAAAATTTCTCCTCAACTCCGGGATATATAAAAAATCATGCAGAAGAAATCCTGGAAGACTAGGCAGTTTGAGCCTGATGGTGTCAAGCCCTAAAGGCTTGAGTTTTGACTTGTCTGCAAAGTATACTACTCCATCAAAATTGCCAGTAAATTCTTCAAAAAAATCTCTCCTAAAACTCATGTGGAAAGTTGGTCCAAAATCAAGCAACCAATCATCTTTCCAAGAAGAAAATGAAGCATTAAATAAGTCCTTAGTTACTTCATTATTACAATGTGCCACAACATAGTGAGTGGGTGTGGGTCGTTTACCTTTCCCTTTGTCATTGGTTTTTCCTTTGTCTTCATTTATTTCCTGTTGAAGTCTCCCCCAAGGAAAATTACATGTGGAGTCTTCTTCTTCGAACTCTCTACCACCCCTGCTTCTAAAATTCCTTCTTCCTCTTCCTCTCCGGCAACCTCTTCCTCTGGAAGAACCTTTTGTTTGATTCTTCTCTTTATGTCTAAGACACGCAACATCTTTAGAAGACTGAGGAGTTGTCTTCTTCCCAAATCCCTTCTCTCTCTCAGCAAACATCTTCTCAATGGAGTCAAAGATAATCTCCTTGAGGTTTCCACTTGCTTGTAATGATTCAAGGTAATTTGAATAAGTGGAATATATTGCCTCGACATAAGCTATGAGAGGAATGTCTATTTCAAAACTAGTGGTTTTTATATCGTGCATAATGGATCTTACTTATGACGCTAAAGCAAGAGGGTCATCATTTTTCAATTTGAGACTAAAAGATTTAATCATCAATTGGACAAATTCAAGTTTAGAGTGTGATTCATACAGTTCCTTCAACTTCTTTGAGGCTTTAAAATCATTTGAAATTGGTGAAATATGGTGACTCACCTCTTCATTTACAAATACTGCCATCAAAGCATAGGCCTTGTTGTTCTTATTTTCCCAAATGAAAATATCCTTATCTAATGTGGGCTTTGCAGGTTCATTATCTCATTCTCCTTCACAAAATCGTCTCCAAAACTCATTGAAAATGAAAGTGTGTTTTATCTTCCATGACCATTCAGGATAGCTCTCTTTTCCTAAGAGAACTACTCCAACAATTGATATCAAGGAATGCATTTAAAAATATGTGTACTATGTAAAAAATGTACTTCTTCTAGAAAAAAAATGCACTTATGGTGGTAATTTTGTAAAAAAATACAACTCGTATATCTATATAGATATATATATATATACACACACACACACACACACATACACACACACACAATAGGTTTATTATTTTGGGGAGAGTTATATAGGGGAGGGAGTACATGGGGGAGGGTTATATGGGAAGACATTATATGAGGAGGCGCAAGAGTCTTTGGTATGGTTCATATGGTTGTTTCGTATGGGCCGTATGCCAGTATGGAGGATCGGTGGTACAGAACAACATAGTTAATCTTGGAGGAGTATATAACTGTTGGGAGCCATATCAATTATGAGAGCATTCAACGTAACATAACCAAAGTGGCATGGGGAGGCCCAGTGGTATATAAGGGAAGAGCGATGTAGTAAGAGAGTAATACACAACAGTATGGTGGTATGCGAAGAGGAAGGAGATATGGTACCACAGTGTCAGGTGTATATTATAGAAGTGTGATACGAGGAGTAATACACATGTGGCAAGATTGGAGGTATATGTTATACCATTTAATAGTCCAATGGATAGTCTCATGTTTTGTTGCACACAGACATGCAACCAGTGTCTGGAGAGTGAGGGAGCAGTATCAAGAGTCGAGTGGTATGGGAGAGTGGTATATGAGGGAGGTGGTTTGAAGGGCCACAATCACACCATATCAAACAATGAAACATAGTAATACCATTCTACGGTGTGATACCATTCAACGCAACACAATCACATTAACCATATCAATACCACTTTCCTTCAATGAAATGCAATGCAACACAGTCACACCAACAAGTGGTCAATATCATTAAATATTGAGTTATAAAACACAGTTTAGAACGCAGACACAATCATTGAAAAATCAGCATACCGTTCATGCAGGAGAGGTAGCCTTTGGATTTAATGCACCTTTACTCAATTGTTCTCACTGTAACGAACCTCCTGAGCCTACCTAGGAATTTAGCCTCTAGGACACATAAATTTAAAATTTTGGGTTCATTCACAGTTAAAGATTTACCCCTCCTTACAGATCTTGTCTTCTAAAATTACCTCAGCCATATTACTATTACGCCATAGTACCGATTTCTCATTAATTGTTTTGTTGGTTCTCTTATATGGAACCATAGATTCATTAACATATCTGATGTATGTGATCAACCATTAAACTTGTGATGGTAGGCACCCCATCAAAATATCTGGGTAAATCTCTACCAGCACTAGTGGAAGTTAATTTCATGACCATTGTAGTGTACACTACATTATTGACCAGCATTTCATTCACATGCATACTAGTTACACTTGCCACACAGATACTTAACCCATTAGTCATAAAATGGGAAACATTATTTCCTCAATTGGTGAGTATGCGTAATTAGATATCACTTTAGAGAATTACAAGAATACCATATCTCTGTAGTGAATGCAATACGATCAGGTAGAGAATCCATAGTCATCTCACATATTCATACATAATCTCACCATAAACCATGTTAGTATATATATAACTTCCTGCCATGCTTCCGCTACTAACTCTATTCTTAGATGTAAAAGAGGTCATATGTACAATATTTCCATCACTTTCATAGTAATACATTAGCATAGGTAATCTAATTATGTGTCAACCCATTTAATGTACTTCTACAGATAACTTCACAGTAGAAATCTGAATTCAAGTCAATCATGAGAAATCTAACGTTGTGAGACCAGTAACAACAGCTAATTACCCTTATTCCACCATTTCTCATATACAGTAAAGGTCACATACATAAGACAGCAATTATTTCCATATATATATAACCTCATCTATACAACTGAGCTACATGGTTTAACCATTTCAACAGTAGGAAATAGAGATAAGAAATCAACCATCTGAAAGTCTGAGCTAAATTATCTAACTTCATAACAAGTAAGCATTAATATAGAACCCATACTATGCAAGTGAATCTTATCAGAGTAGAGAGGAACATCGTTAAGTCTATTAATACATCAGCCTATGTAATTCACGCGAGATTATCATGGCAAGGAAACTTAGGCAATCATCTCATAGAAAAACTTGAACAATAACATAAACATATGAAACTATTTTCATAAACAAACTAGAACTAACAGAGAGAGAGAGAGAGAGAGTAAGAGTCATCATAGAAATATTTCACGCATTTGAAGCCAACTAAAACCTCACTTGGAGGGAGGAGCACCACCAAATAGCCATGAATCACCTTTGATTCCCCATGAGCCGAAGATCTTGCCAAGGATCAATTGTCCTCAATTGATCAATGCATTGGGTATTTAATACCATATTTCATGATTTAGTTACCTTTAGCGGCATCCCTCTTTTATGGATTTTTCCAATTGCCTAGCTCTTTTTTGGGAAAAGCTCGTATTTATCTCCCTTGAGGATTTTCCTCATAAAATATTTCCTTTATCTCCCGCAAAGCTTTTATGTCCGATGGATCTTTATCTCCCATCCATCTCATGGATCACCAATCCATCAAATCTTATCTAGAATCACATCTAGAATCTTTATCATGAAAGATTCGTCTCTATCCCATTCCTCAATGGAATTTGATAAGCATCTCCTCTCTTTTGGTGCTCCACCCTCCAAGTGATTTATTTTATTAATTTATTTAATAACACATTTTCTTTTCATATTACATATCACCTAGCTTTCCTCAACTTAGGTTTAGAATAGTTTAACCCAGAAAGGAGGGTATCAAACCTAGATTTCCTCCGCTTAGATTTACAAACATTTACCACACAAGGGAGGATATCACACCTAGCTTTAACTTAGCTTAGGTTTACAATAATTTAGTACATAAGGGAGGAGTGTTACATACTCCCCCCCTTAAATTTTACACCGTCTACAGTGTATCACTTCATCATGTCCTTGTTCACAGTTAATTGTTGTATGAATCAACAACTCTCATGGCTCTGCCATCTGAGACAATTTTTTCGATGTACATCAATCACAAGGAGTTCTCCCAGCACCTATCCTTCCATAGCTACATCGGTCTCAAGGAGTGCTCTGCTTTCATAGCTACCTGTAACATTTTTTTTCAAACCATTTGTGAGAATTATAGATGAAAAATTTTAACTATGATAAATATCATAATCTGTTACTTAATATTATTAAAGCAACTATTGCTTATCATTTTTTTTATCTGAAGAATGTGTGTTCTCTACTTGCTTTCTTTCAACGCTTTGTGTTATTTTCGAACACCTATTTCTTGCAGTCTCTCTACATACAATACACTAGTTAGCATATTTTCTGCATTAATATGGCTGCAAGGTAATAACAGATTAGTTCACATAACAATATATATTCTTCGTAATTGTATGCCAAACTACAATTAACAATAGTCACTTATACCAAACTTACTTTCCTTCTCCTGGGTAACCTCCAAGTTTGTTTACCTAGACAGGCATCTATCCAATGACTCCACGCATACCTACACACAAGGAATGTTATACACACCAAAACACATTTCATTTTTCAACCTTGTAGCATATGTAGTCAGATTGTCTCATATGTCCCGTTGTACATAGTCCATCTGTGGTACATCCTATAATACCATCCTCATGGTATCACCTGCATAACATGGACTTTATCCACATATTCTTCCACCTTTTAGGTATTAGCTGAGATTTTATTTAGCCATACACCTATTGTACCATCCATTTAAAACCATAATACCTATTTTGCCTAAATTTCATTTTATGTACATCTAGT
>APFE030790048.1:0-53274 GCA_000404065.3 Pinus taeda
GATCTTCTGCTTGATTTTTGGCCCAATAAATGATCAAATCTGTTGATGAAACCTCCTTCAAAATGTTCTCCTTGATTTTCTCTTTCCAATGAGCCTTCCTGGGCCTCATTTGGCCAAGTAGAACTCAATTTATGAGCTTCCAAAGTTGATGGGTCAAATCTGATATAACTCTGGAAATTCTGTTGCTGGGCTAAAAAAAAAAATGTAATTAAAAAACTAATCCTAAATTAGTCCCTAATTAATTCTAATTTAATTGCTGATTATAAACTAAACTATTTATTAATTTAAATAACTAATATTTAATTAACTATTTATAAACGAATTTAATCTAATTAAAAAAACTAATTAATATTAATCTAAATGATATATAAATTTTAAATTAATCAAATTAATTAACTGTTATAAATTAATTAATATAATTAATTTAAAATTTATTAATTAAATAATATATTACATGTTATTAATTATTTTAATTAATACAATATATTACATACATTAATTAATATACCAACTAATATTAAAATAATATAATAACCTACACTACTTATTATTCATTTCACTTACGTATGATAAAAAACTTTCAAATAAATACCAAGTTTTTTCTTATTAAAACTTGAATTAATGCCTTATGGGCTCATACGTATGAGTGAACTTTGCAAACTATATTAACGCAAAACCTAGTTAATGCATTTTCCTTATTCGCAATCGGCATATCGGCCTTGAGAAAGCTTATCGGCATGTCGCATCGGGTAGGTTATGAAGTTTTTAAAACATGTCAAGCCAAACTCCCCGATGTGATATCGCATCGGGAGGGAAATGAATATCGGCAATTCGCATCGGGCGTAGCCCAAGAGGTATATCTGGGCTCTTTAAAATTGGTTGCGAAATAAAGTTGCAATGCGATTAAAACAATTTTTATTATTATATTATTTTTAAATTCTTATTTAATTAATTAATTATATTTAAATTATTAATTAATTTAATTATTTAAATTTAATTTAAACTTTACATTTTTATTTTTTTATTGTATTTTATGAACATAAGTTTTTAAACTATAGCTAAAAATAAAACTATAGCCACTTAGAAAATAAATGAAAAATAATAAAAATAAACTACAGCCGCTTGAATGTTTGGTTTTTCGAGATTAAGACTTGATTAGAAAATTGGAGTGAATTTCTTAAGTCCCGATGCTTAATTATTTCGCTGCATAATGAAAAATGTTAGTAAAACCCTCTACGAGTTAATATTTAAATTGAATGCGTTATTGGACAAATTTATTTACAAAATGCGATATTGTACATTTTATGCATTTTTAACCCAGGCTAGGTAAATGATGAGATTTCAAAGGAGTGCCATTTTCAAACCAGTTGACCAAATGAGGCGAAACAAGTGTCGATGGGAAGCTTATAAAAAATCGATTCTAACAAAGCAATCAAAACAAGAATCCAACGAAAACTAAAAATTAACAAAAGCGTAGGGCAAAAAAAAAATAAAAATCCAAAAAGGTGCCTAGCCCAAATTTTTATAGAAAGGGTCCCCATTATTTGAAGTGAAGAAGTCAAAAATGGGGGGTTGTGTTTTTACCACAACAATGGCGACACACGGGAGAAGAACCAATTATCTCTGCTTGATATGAATGAGATTTTCCAAAAATTAAAGTAAAATAATTTAAAGAAGAGAGGATTATGCTTGAAATGTTTGACTCGGTTCATTAATCTTAATAAAAACAAGAATCATCTAACTGTAATTTTTCTTAAAATTTCTCATAAATTAAAATATCAAACTCATATATCAGTCATTAATTAGTGAAGGATAAAGCAGGGGTCACTTTAACAGCTTACTTTAAAAATATAACTCATTTTCCACAGGTAGAGCACTGTTGCCAACAAACATCAAAGTTTCGACAGGGTTACCTTTTAATCACCAATGATTTCAGAATCCCATCTTTTTAAGAATTATTGAATCTAGAGATAATCCATTTATAAAGTTTATTTTCTTTGAATTTTTATTTATTTATTTCTCTTAAAAGCCATTGTCCTGGTTTTGGTGGCCAGATAGTTGAAATGCCATTCACTGGTTAAAATTGACTGAACAAGCTGGCTCGTGATGAAGACCCCTTGGTCTGTATAATTGTTTGAATCATAAGCCATTACCCTGGTTTGTTAGCAGTGTGGTAATGGCGCCTATTTTCCCCTATGATATGTAAGCAGGCTTACGATGAGACCTCTTATCTGTTAAAGTTTAATATATTTCTGGTTATTCTCTAGAAAAATAAGAATCTTTGGGACAGGGAGAATCATAACTCAGAGTAAGAAAGGACAATTTCAGAGTTAAAGGTGCTTTGCTGTAAAGTGTCTTTACTGGTAAAATAACTTTTCTTGACTGATAATAGAATTTTGAAAGATTCTAATAAAATTTTGAAATCTCAAAATGATTACAATTTGATGAAAAAGAAATTTTTCAGATTTTATGATACTTTGCCAACTTCTCGACTGGGAATCTCTCCCTTAAATATGTTTACTTTTATAATAAGAAAATCAAACTTTACTAAGAGATTTAAGAAAAAGCTAATAGGTGACTATTAAGAATTTTTCTCCATGTATCCTGACCATTGTTAGGTAACAAATAGACCTTCCATATAAATCACGGCAAAGTCACCAAAATCAAAACTGAAAACAAAAAGAAAAGAATTCTTATGCTAAAGTGAGAAAAGAAATCAGCAAACAAAACAAACACAAAGAAATCTCTAAACCAGAAATAACCAGCGCGAAGGAATTTTTGAGCCATAGCATATCCCTACATGTGACTGCCACAAGCCCCAGAGTGACAATCATTTAAGACTCTCTCATCTTCTTTAAGCATTAAACATCGAATAAGGATGGAATCGACACCAACAGGGTAAAAAGTATCCCCAATAATTCGATAAGGTTGGGATTGATATGGGATTAATGTCAGATGCGTCAATGACTAGAGTTGGATAACTCTAGTTGAAAGGTTTGGGTTTGGAGATAGGTAATGATATATCCATACCATGGATTGAAAATACTGATGAGGAAGAGAGTTTCATTAGGAATCAACTTGTCGGATGTAGTAGACGTGGTTGCAGAAGGAAGGTCACAAATCAATTCGGCAAAAACCAATGATTTCTTTCATTTACCTTTAGAAAATTCCAAATCAAATTCTTGTAGGATAACAATCCATTTAGAATACTTTCCTCCCAGCAATTGATGAGTCAGAATGTATGTCATGGGGTTGCAATCATAAATCATAGTGGTCTTAAGTAAGAGAATATAGTGGCAAAAGCATTGAAGGAATTTTTGGCAAAAGAAATCTCGAAGACCAGAAATAACCAGCGCGAAGGAATTTTTGAGCCATAGCATATCCCTACATGTGACTGCCACAAGCCCCAGAGTGACAATCATTTAAGACTCTCTCATCTTCTTTAAGCATTAAACATCGAATAAGGATGGAATCGACACCAACAGGGTACAAAGTATCCCCAAAAATTCGATAAGGTTGGGATTGATATGGGATTAATGTCAGATGTGTCAATGACTAGAGTTGGATAACTCTAGTTGAAAGGTTTGGGTTTGGAGATAGGTAATGATATATCCATACCATGGATTGAAAATACTGATGAGGAAGAGAGTTTTATTAGGAATCAACTTGTCGGATGTAGTAGACGTGGTTGCAGAAGGAAGGTCACAAATCAATTCGGCAAAAACCAATGATTTCTTTCATTTAGCTTTAGAAAATTCCAAATCAAATTCTTGTAGGATAACAATCCATTTAGAATACTTTCCCCCCAACAACTGATGAGTCGGAATGTATGTCATGGGGTAGCAATCATAAATCATAGTGGTCTTAAGTAAGAGAATATAGTGGCAAAAGCATTGAACAATGTGAACGACTACCAAAGCCAATTTCTCGACATGGGCATATTGAGTTTCAACATCAAAAATATTTAGACCCAAGTAATAAATCATGTGTTCATCTCCATCATCATCGTCGTGAAAAAGTATCATAGCAATAGTACTATCAACGACGACCAAGTACAAGAAATAATCACGGTGATAATTTGGGGGATGTAGTAAAGGAGCACTAATGAGGGAATTATTCAATGCATTGAAGGATTTTTGAGAAAATTCATCCCAAATGAATGGGATCCATTTCTTTAACAAGAAATTAAATCCCTTGGCAAGTTCAACGTAATTTGGGACAAAATGATGAAGGAAATTTGCTTTCCCTTGTAAACTCTACAACTGATGTAAAGAAGATGAAGGGGGAAAATTCATAATGGCATCCACCTTAAGTGGATTGATCTGGATGCCTTCCTTGGATATGACAAACCCTAAGAGATGAACATATTCTATGCAAAAGGAACACTTATGCATATTCAATCGAATATCATAGTGTCGACATTGAAGAAATATCTCTTGAAGGTGATCAAGATGGTCATGATGCTTAGCAGAATGTGTTGGTAAGTCATTGAGATCTGGTTGAACAATATGATTAATATCATGAAAGGAATAAGACATCGCTCGTTTGAAGGTAATGCCAACATTTTTCAGACCAAAAGCGAGTTTTTTGTAAGCAAAGGTTCCCCAAGGAAAAATGAAATCAATTTTATGTTGATCAGCTGGGAGAATGTTATTTTGGTTGCATTCAGAAAAACCATCCATAAAGGAAAAAATCTCACTCCCGACACATTGCCAATGATATGATCTATAAAGGGAGTCAGATAATTATATTTAGGACATGCCCAATTGATATCACGATAGTCAACGCAGACGTGGATAGTTCCTTGTTTCTTAATCACAGGAATAATATTCGAGACCCAATATGTCAATGGATTAGGATAAATGAAACCAGCTTTAAGAAGTTTTTCAATTTCTTCCTTTATGGCAGCTTCCTTTCTAGGGTGCATGGGACGAAGATGTTGACAAACAAGATTCACATTCAGATAAGTAGGTATCTCATGCACTACTATACTTGGATCTATTCTAGACATCTCTTCGTATGACCAAGAAAAAACATCACAAAATTATTTAAAGAGGGCGGTATAAATCTTGATCTCATCCGAAGAACAAGAAACCCCAATATGGATATTTTCGACAATCCCTGGTTTGACAGAGATGTCGATGGGCATCGTAGCTGAAATGTTTCCCATGTTTCCTTCCGACAACACTTTGTGAACCAAAATAGGTGTTTGAAGTGGATGAGTCGGTACATTGGAAACAAAGGTTTCTAGACAAGAAAAAATCTCACCAAGGCTTGGGAGAAATGAAGAATGATGATGGGCATCATTCCATGGAGTTTCCTCGAGAGACATAACTTTTGTGATACTCTCATTAGTTGGAAATGTCTCATTCAAAGGATCTGAAGAATCCCAAGAACCGAGACAGGGAGATTGTGAATATGTGTCTAGAATCATACTGAAATGATCATGAATCTCAGAAGTTGCCGCAGAAGCCGAAACGACAACCTGATATGCTTTCTCTACGAGGCTAAGAGGCATAACATCGAAAAAAACTGTCAATTTGAGTAGGATGGGGAATGACCCAAGAATCGTGACAAATCAAGACCATGTTAATTGGAGCGATGTTCAGAGGTGGAAAGGAAAAATTTTCCATAAGGGAAGAGTCTTTGAAAATCCCTGCCCCAACACTCTCGTAAGAGATATCTATATTCCCAACATATGGCACATTACCATTTGAGGAGTTGGAAGAGAAAAAGGTGAGTTGATCGACAGTGACTGTTTTCCCCTGATGAGGAAAACAAAGCACACAAAATAGAGTATAAACCATGCAAAACATTGCATGGGTCCCGCTACGACCAAGTAGAATATTGTAATTTAGATTGAAATCGACAAATTCTACTTCTAGGTTAACCATTTTCCCTTCCAATTGAATTGGCAAGTCATTGAGAATACCATATGGACGAGAACCTCTACCATCGAAAGATTCTGATGTATTAGGAGACTAGTTAAGAGGTGGAGAGCCAATAACTTTGCAACATGAAAGGGACATGATGCAAGTAGAAGCACCCTCATTAATAAAAATCTGATGAATAGTCTTCCCTTTGATAATAAGCTATATAGAAAAGGAAAGTTGATGCGAGAGATAAGGAATGTGGTTTTTGAGATCAAAAGTAATCATATTTGAATCCATAGGATCAATCCCTCCTATGGTGGACAGTAATGATTTCCTTTATGATGGACAAGTTTGGAGGACTTCCAAAGCTGACATCACAGAAGGCACTTGAGCTAAATCTTCCACAATATTATAATGTTGAGTATCTTGCACATTCAGATTATATGATGACTTCCAAAGAACACGTTTGGGAGGTGGTTGTATAATGGGACCATTACTAGGTCATTCAATATGAAGAGGACCAGAATTGGGCAGAGTGGAAGTAGAAGGCTTATTAGTGGCATCATTTTCCACAACTGGTTTGGAAGGATCCTGATAATCTTTTGATCGAGTAGTAATAGAGATAGGTGTCGTACCACTCATAAAAAATTGAGAGCCTGAAGATGTAGAGGATTGAGGTTGATCTACCAGTGAATTCTATTGTGACGGATCGATGTGCCTGGGGTGCCTTTTAATAGATGACTAACCTCAACACGGTGGGGACAATCCTTGGTATACTGATCTTCATCACATATAAGACAAAGATATTTCAGCTTGCATTTGGATGTATCATCAACAAACAGTTTAGGAGAATCCTGTTTAGGGGTATTAAATTTAGCCTTACCTTTACCGTTATCTTTTTCTTCGAAGGATTTGTTTGCTGTGGTAGATTGGACACCATTCACATCAAAAGTTTTACTAGGATTTTTGAGAGTATTCAAAGGAGGAGAAGGTGCAGTAGCTGGAACAGATTTTTTCTTAGTAGAAGCAAAAGAAGAATTACTAGAAGTTGAGCTACTGACCCAATAATACCATCTACATGTGGTGTCTCCATAGGTTTAGAAGATGCCAGATCAGTTAAAGGTCGTAGAGCATCAGGTAAGAGATCATAAAGCGTGCCAGATTGTGAATATACCAAATCCAGATACTGAGCACGGGGGATGGCTTGTTCTTCAGTCACACAACCACCCATAGCTATGTCTTTGGAAATTTGATTAATGAATGAATTAATAAACCATTCGGTTAAAATCTCATTAGGGATTTTGAACCTAATAAGACGACGTTGATGTATCCATTCATGGATGTGATCAGAGATGTGGGTAGAAATTGTCCATTTCAAAGACGTTAGGAGATGGATACCATTTTCATATTGAACTGGTAGCTAGAAGTGAGTAAGAAAAGACATATCCAAGGTATTAAAGTCTTGAAAGGAACCTCGAGGTAAATCGATGCACCATTTAGCAACAACACTCGTTAGGGTTCGCTGGAAAAGACGCAGTTGAATGGAATCATCGATCCAAGAGTTAGAAGAACACCAAAAATGGTATGTCATGACATGAGCTTGGGGGTCTTTTCCAGACTTCCCTTCGAATTTTGGACAATCGCAAGGAATTTTGGTGGGAACCAAAGGCCAATACAGTGAATAAAGTATTGGGTCTTTTGTGAGCCTAGACACATCCGATAACTACAATGTAGCTAAAAATGGTAATTGAGGATTAAAATACATGAAAAGCCTTTGATAAGGTCCAAATTGAGGGTTCCAACTTTGTTTGTATTGCTTTTTGTCCCATAGTGGTGGATTTTGACCAAAGGGATTTCAATACTACCCCCACTAGGAGGAATTTTGACCATACAAAGGTTGAGTTTGTCCCCATAGAGGTGGGTTCTGATTAGGAAAAGTTTGATATTGACCCGAAATAGGTTGTTGAGAACCATAATGGGGATAGAAAGCGTGTGAGGAGTATTGAGTATAGGGTTGCTGATGAAACGATTGACCTTGCTGATACAACAATTGATCTTACTACTGTAATGGTTGACCTTACTGCTACAATGGTTGACCCCGTTGATACAAGGTTGACCTTGCTGCTACAATGGTTGACCTTGTTGTTGCAATGGTTGCCCTTGTTGCTGCAATGGTTGTTGATAATACCCTTACTGCATGTAAGATCCTTGCTGTACGAAAGGTCCTTGTTGCTGATAGGTTCCCTATGGAATTTGATAGGTTCCTTGCTATTGCAATGGGCCTTGCTGCAAAGGATTGCTAGCTCCTAAAGGATAAGTTCTAGAAGTAGACTGAAATTGACTAGATGACCCAATTGAGGGATTAGGACCAAACTACATTTGGGATCTTGCCTGCTGATTGAAAGGTGTATTTTGAGGTTGTTGTGAACCATAAGGAGGGTATGGCTATTGGTAAGGTATTTGAGTTGAAAGAGGTTACTGATAAGGAATTTGAACAAATCTAGATGTAATGGAGCTTGCACTAGGATAAGTAATACTACCAATAGTTTGACTTGCTCCCATAACATGAGTTTGGGATCCACTCACATAGGTTCTACCATAGATATGAGGTACATATGGAGGAGGTGGTTTCCCAATGCAGTGGGATAGAGGGTGCTACATAATGCCCACTCAATGGAGGAGGTGTAACCAATGTAGAGGTCGAAAGAGGAGTTGAAGAACCTATAGGGACATTAACTGTCCCCATCATGACTATAGGTTGAACGAGAATCGAAGAAACCGCAGTTTGAACCAGAATTTGGGAAGCCACATTTGAAACAAAAGGGCAGTGGTAGGTGTAAAGCCATATGACCATATTAGATGATGATAAAGCAAAGATTCACTTGGAGTACGCAAAAACAAATGATCAAGAGAGGTATAACCTTGCAGGAATAAAGGTTCACTACTTTTAGGTGGTGGAGTTGGCCCATTCCCCATATGAGGAGAGGAAACATATGGAAAGACTTCAGGTGGAAAGTGATATTCAGATTCATCACCAGTACCCGAAGTATAGGTGGCTGAGACTTTCGAAGGAGGATCTCGAGGAGAGGTTGGTATCTCACCTTCTGATGCCATGGGTGGAAACAGTTGGTAGGAATGAATCTACAATGAATGGGGAGAAAGTTCCAAATGTATGCCAGGATTATCAAATAGACTATATGGGCATTGAGGAGATATCACCAAAGGATCATAAAGCAGATTGGGGGGAAAAAACAAGAATTGTTAAGGAACCTCAGGACTTTCTAGGTCAGGTTCCTTAGATGATGATAATGATTCTCGAGGTGGAGGATGAGAAACAAGGGGTTGAATACTCAGGACAAGTCAAAGTTCAAAGCCTTGATCTTCAAGTGACTTTGGAATCTAAATATGGACTCCTTGTGGTGACCCTTCAATGTTAGATTGTGAAGGGGATATGTGAGGCGAACCTGAAGGTTCTTCAATGATGGCCTTTTTCTCAAAACAAAAGGAGAGGAGGTAATTTATTTTAGCTTCAATTAAAATTTACCATTAATAAGGCATAATGAAGCCAAGGAGAACTGCATGGGTAAGACATGTAATTGTGGGTAGTAAATTTTAGAACTTAAAAACAAAAAATAAATAAAAAAGGGTAATCTAGGCAAGAGGGTTTACCAAGTATCCATGAACTGCTATATACACCTTAGCCGAAACCAAGGACTTAACATACAACGACCAATCTCCCTAAATGTTGTGTTTGGTGTATCACGTTTACAAGGCGGCTGACTTGGTTACATGTGGCTAAAGGATATCAACCTAGTGGAGTCTCCTAATATATACATGATGGTACAGGGAGCACAAGTCCGTGTTAGCGCTATCTAATGCATAACCATTTGATGGGAGTGTCCCATATAATTACCATATGTGGAGTGCCATCGATACACCTGAGAGTACTAGAGAAAGATCCTATATACATTTGTATGTTGAACAAGATTTCACCCTTGGGATCCAATGCTGGTAGACAACGACAACTGCCATGTTTATAGACGCTGGAACACGTCTCTAGCCTAGACATCTAAATGTTTTTGTTAACCTCCAAATGCTCCTTAGGTTAATTGAGTAAATTTTAACGTTTATCTTGAATTATGTTTCAATTTTGGGCTCAAAATGATGTCACCTGAATGCTTAAGATGCAACTATATGATAAAAGGAAAACTTTCCATTTCAATGAAAGCTAGACTAATCAAGGGAAGAAATTTCAATGAATAATGAATCAAACAAAATGCCTTCCACTAACTTTCACTTTCGCTTTCCAAATGCAATTCTCAAAAGTAAAAATGATCTTCACTTTTCACTATCTTAAATGAAACTTTTCGAAAGAAAAATGATTTTCACTTTTACTAAGATGCACTTATATAAATGATGTTCTTTATTTGATTTTTGAATGCTCTAATGCAACTAAAGAATCAACTAAAGAAAAAAGAAAATTTGATTCAAATTCTCTAATGCAACTAATGCATCAACCAAAGCAACACCAGATCCAATTCAAAAGCAACTAAATGAAAATATCTTTCACTTTTTCTTTTTGAACAAATAAACAACAAACCTTTTTCATCTTGAAAATCAAATAATGTAATCTATGCTTGATTAAAAACAAATATGATTTCCAAATGAAAATGACCTAATGCAACTTGAAAAGAAACTTTGTGAAAGGCTAGCTAAAACAAATGGCAACTGGTGTTTTCAATGATTTCCACAGAAAACAAGACTTAATCAATCAACAAACCAATATCTCAGTGACATAAACAAAGAGCAAGTGATGACTAATTGACCTAGAAACCCTAGAACTCAATCAAATTTTCACTTTAAGCACTTCAAAGACAAAGAGACTAAGTTGCTAATTAACCAAGACAACTAGACAAAAAACTGGCAAATCTAGACACAAAGGACAGGAAAAGACATTAAAAGACTGGTACACACTGAATCTAGGGCAGAAACCCTAAATTTTCTCAAATCTAGAGATCAACACGACTGTCATTGCAAAACCCGTGCTAAAAGTGGTTTCAACGCGACAATTCTAAGGAAAAGCGCACTGGTAGCGCGACTGTTCAGGGAAAAAATGCGTTGGGCGAGAAAGTTGGGAAAAAATAAAAATAATTTCAACAAACAGTCCAGACCTAACACTCTAAAGCAGGGGTCATTCAATGTGCATACCTAATAGGCTCAAACTAACTGATAATTCAATGGTTGGTCAAACTAATCAAAATACCAAATTAGACAAAGAGATTGAAGAGGCTATAGCTTCCCCAATGGAGTTGCCATTTTGTTGTGAAGATAAATCACCTCCGCAGACATAAGTGATCTCTTCATCCTAATGAGTGGGTCTATAAACAATCTAAACAAACTAATGTAGACTTTTCTAGATTATGTTTAAAAATGCAAAGAGAGAGAGAAGCCTACCTTGCTCTAATGCTAATTTCTCAATCCTTTGATAATGACTTCGATCCCTTAGCTTCCAGGATCACTCCTTGCTTGCTCCTTACGTCTGAGTACTTGTAAGAGAGATCAAAGGAAAATACAATATACAAGAGCATACATAGTATATATCAAATGTAAACTAATCGATAGATCAAGGAGTATCAAGATAAATACATAAATATTTAGACATTCATGGAAAGTGAACATCAGATGTATATATTAATAAATAAAAAAGGGAATCATACAACCATTGCCTTGATGTTGGAGACCTCCTTTTGGGTGGAATTCCAAGTCCAAACCAAGACTCTTCAATTACTCCTTCTACAAGTTAGATGGGCATCATTTGGGCATAATCTCAGCATATGAATATAGGCAATCAATGACCAACCATTTAGGGACGGAGGGGATTTGATTTATAGGAAGGGAGAGGGAGTTAGGGATCCAAAAAAGAGGGAGGAAGGTCCACATCTCAAGGGGAAGTCCCTTAAAGGTAGGATTAAGAGTTCAAAATGGGAGAGCTTGACCATATCTCTACCCAACAACATCCAACTCGCTATTCTCGAAGTTTCTAGCATGTGAAGCTTCTCCTCCATTTTGAGAAAACCTATCAGAAGAGGTTCAACACAAGAATTCATATCGAAACCGGTGCTGGGAGTGCTAGGTCAAAGAATTGCACCCTTCCATCAACACGGACAATAAATGGAGCAAAGAGCGATGGTCCTAAAATTTAGGGTTTCAGTCGACCTTCTCCAAAATTCACTCAAGGCAGTTTTTCTTCCATTCTTCAGGGATGTTTTAGTACATGTTTCATGATGAGTACACTTCACAGTTGTCAAAATTTTGGCACTTCGGGACGTGGAATAAGAAGTGAATAGGAAGTGTGACAAAATAATGTGTAATAACCCAATTTAATTTGAAAATATAAATACCATGTTAAGTTTCGAATCTAATCATATTTTCAAGCCCAATAACTTTGAAGTTCTTTGCTTCAATCATTACTACAAGACTTATCAAGTTTTCTTCAAAACTGTCATTGAAAATTCTACCCATCTCTCTTCTTTGGCTGGAATTGTCTTCAATGTATAGGATTTTTACTATATGTCTGACTTCCTTTGCACAATATATTCTATGCTATGTTGTAGAGATAAATCCTTGCTCATCACTTGTCAATCATATACTTAGAATTATTATCAAATAGAATAAATCTATTACCTCAATACCTATAATCTCCATGCCTGCATATTTCCATTCATCATCTTCTTGAAAGCCCAGTGGTGTCTTCTTTTCAACTTTGACAACTTCTCCAAAGTTAGAATCATTCTTTCTCTAATCTCCTACCTTGAATTCTTCTTATGGATTTGTGTGCTAACCCATAACTAGCTTTTCCAATATCATTGTGGGTTTAGAACCTCACAAACATTCCAATGAGTAAGTTTATCCCACCATAATACCAAAAATTATTCCAATGCATCCTCTTACCCCAAATTACTAGATGGATCAAATTGAATTCGATCAAACCCTCCTAATAATGCTTTGGTCTCATGCCCATGGGATTTTAATAATTCCCTTAGTCAAGGCTATGGATTAGTTCTAAAATTTAAACAATGTGATAAACGCTTTCCATGACCACATTTTGTTGAGAAATTAAGATGCTGGTATATTAGGGTTAATTTCTCTGTCATGATAATTACTTGTGAATGTTGTTGGCTTCTTATTAAATTTTTAGTTCTCTTCTTCGTCAAGCAATTACCAAAATTTAGAAATGGAAATCACAAGAGATAAAGAACACAAATATATAGGCTCTAAGCCAGGGAAAAACACCACAAGGGGGAAAACCCAAGAAAATTCTCTTCTTATAGAATTAGATCAAAGTGAGATATCTAAGACCTAAGACCCAAACAAATATTTCCACACAGACCCAAGTAAACCCTCCTTCAAAGCTTATTCATCAAGTCAAATTCAACAGAACCAATGATGGTCAAACATCTGAAATCTTGTCACCTCCTGAAATTTGGCCTTGTAATTTTGGCCCCTGTCAATTTTGGGCCTACAATTCCCTATAAAAATTCACACATGTGAGCAAATCTAGGGAAAACTTCAAAATTATCTTTCCTTTGAATTTCCTCTCTCCTTTGACTTTTGCTAAAATTCTTCTTCTTACTTGCACATAAATCGAATTAGTTTCCAAAATGTGGAGCATAATTGCCAATATATAGTTGTTTGACCATATGAAGACAAGTTATGGGCTGGTTGACTTGTCCATCTGGAGGGTCGACTTGGTCTTGTGGTGACAAAATTGACTCTTTTGATTCAAAATAAAAATTTTATTTTTCTTACAAATAGTCCAAAATGGGATTTTGACTCATGACAAATTTCATTCTTGACTCAATAAACCCTGGGAGCATGAAGAACATGCTTTGACTAGAAAATAGTAATAATTTTTTTTTTTCTTCTTTTTTCTTTTACATGAAATACATTTTGATACAAGTATAATTATGTAGATTGAAACTAGTTATGTTTTTCAACACTCTATCTTAACTAGGGAGGTATTTATAATTTCACAACAAGATACAAGGATACTCTCAAATTGAAATATTCTCATAAGAAGAGTTAAAATTTATAAGCATCATTAAGCATCATCATCATAACCAACATTGTTAATTAAAAAATAGTAAGGCCTTGAATAACAAGCTCTATCTCTCCACTAGATTAGAGCATAATGCTAGGAGGCATAGATTTGGAAACCACCACCACTGCCTATCAAGGCACATACCACATCTGGATGTTCACTAGGTAAGTACTTATAAGACTATTCTTATCTTGGATTCCTAATCCTCAAAGAATATCGATCCTCCTCATGACTACTCTTTATCTTAGATACCCTGCCCTATCCTCAAAGATTATTGGTCCTTGGGATTACTCCTATCTTGGATTCCCAATCTTCAAGGATTATCAATCCTAAATTCTTATCCAATCCTCCATTCTCCTTCCTTGTGCCTTCACTAGAATTATGACTGTTAGTCCTAGCCTAGTGCACGGCACATGGAGAATACAATGTACACCATCACTCCCTCTCAATGAGGGAGACATAATGACAAGCTTATCTCATTAATTAGCTACTTATTCTTCCATGGAGATCTTGGTAATAGCTTGCAGGGCTTCTCAGATCTTAAAAATATCACATCATATCAAACTTAGACCTTCCTAGATCTTGACAATATTCATGCAACTTTGTCATCAAATGGTTCATCTATCATCTTTAAGGATCCAAACTTCCTCATCATTGCTAGCACATGCCTTCTTCCTTACAACATAATTCTTCCCTCATGCTCTTCCAAGCCATCATCAGTGTTGTCCACTCAATCCATGTGCTCCCAAATCGAATCAAACAATTGTCGATACGATATCATCAAACAAGTTATCTCAAATGCTATCTTTCTCACCTCTTCACATAATTCTGCGATATGTCCTTTTAGGAAGCCAAACCATATCCCATAATTATTAGAGTTTCCAAATAAAAATAGCCTCTAGTCAAGGTGTGGGATTCTTCATGTCAAATTTTTGTTGTTTGTTCCCTATGAGGTCAATATTCCTTTGCATGGTCTATCTTCATATTGCAACGGAGTTCTGCTTCAAGCTCTTTTAGCTTTCAATCATCAATCAGTGTATTCTTGGAACGAACCAATCAACTCTTGGTACGACGATATCAAAACTCTTCTACTTCTTGCTAAAGGGTCTTCCATCTTCTATTTTGATCATAAACTTCTCTAGATTTTCTGAAAAACTTCAAGTAGTATTATATATATTCAAGATCTAACTTCCTCTTTCTAGTTGAGACATGTAAACTTATTCCCTTTTAAATATTGCTTTCATGTTGCCATATAATTGACTTCTTTTGGTTCATACTCTCTTCTTGTCTCCGTGCTTTGCTGCATTCTTCCAAATCTTCCATCTATTAGTTCATATTAGATAGATATTGTCTTGACTTGCAATCTTTGTTAGAAGACTATGAAAGAAAAAAAAGGGAAAAATACATAAATAACACAATGATAATTAAAGAAAATAGATATAGAATACTTATGCTTTGGGAAGACTCGACTCCCTCTTAGTCAATTATTGTCTTCACATTAACATGGTATCATTTATGTCATTCTCAATATCTAGGTTTTATTCTTACAATAAAAACAATTGGTTATGGTTTCTATATCTAGGGTTTCCTAACCCAAATCATAGCTAGGGTTTACGAACCCTAGATCCACCACAGTCACCAGGACCTATTATTCAAGAATTGCAAGACTTCTACAAATGTACTACAAAACCATAATGATACTACTGACATGCCTTTTATCTATTTCATTTCTTGCTCACAAGATCTAGTCTTCATATGAAATGAACTACTAACAAAAATTTATTACATGTCATGGTCTCTAATATATATTTATGTAGACCCCTTTTCTATCTTTCAAATGATCATCACCATGACCTAGTGAATGAAATGTACACGAAAATAGTACATGCCTCTACAACCTTACCTAACCTCTTCTTTGTAAAGATCCAATCCTACGTTTTATGTTTAAGTGTCAACTTTCTTCAACATAGGTGCTTCAATTTTTTCAATCACAGAAACTTTGTTGAGTTGCTCACTTTATCTTGGTCCCTTTCAAACAAGTCGACTTAATTGATGTAGTAGGTACTTTTGTTATGAATTGGAAGGAAGGTAATGTAGCTTAGTCCTTCGGCCTTAGGGAAAAGATACGAACCACAAAGACATCTTTGATCTTTTAGGATTCAAATAGGTTAGCTTAATGGTGTCATTCAATCTTCTATTACATATAGGAAAGGAGTCTTGGTATTTTCTTATGCTTCATCAATGTTTAGATATCTTGAATTGGATCTTCTACGAGGATATATAACAATGCTTCTGATGATTAGAATTCACAAGTATAGGCCTTATCAAGCTTGTAGATAATTCATCTCTCTTTCACAGTGTTGGCTTCTAATGATGATTTTGGTCCCCTTCATAGATGTAGTTCCTCTTTCTATCAGTCTTGTAGCATGGAGTTGTTCATAGAAATTTGCACAAAGGTATATCATAGAGAGGCCCGATCCTTTAGAGAGATAATACTTGCTTCATCATTCATATATTTAGTTTTTCAGAGATTCCTTAGAGTTTTTGGTTCCTTTTATAGGCATATATACAATGCATACAATGAGCCTTTATGATACAATCCAGTCCTTTATATAAATATTTCCCTTCAGAGTTTGCATTTGGGAATTTTGAGGCCTAAAATGGGCCTCCTAAGAAAAATGTACAACAAAAATAAAATTTATAAGAACCAATAGGATTCAAGATGATGATGTCAACCATGGGGGATGATTCACCATTTTTGGAGTAAAACAGAAAAAAAGTTTAAAAATTATAAAATAATAAAACTACTTCTTCAACTTATCTCCTTAATCTTTTACTCAAAGTTTGAGCCAGAGTACTCGTTGCATGCAAAATTTAATTCCTCATCCAAGGAGTTCCCATGTTTCATACTTTCGAGGAACCCTACTACACAAAAAATGATAAATAAAAGAAAAAATGTGATTGCAATCACGTTTTTCATGTATTTATCATTTTTCGTGCATCAAGGTCTATTGAAAGTATGCAACATGGGTACTCCTTAGATGAGGAATCAAATTATGCATCCAACGAGTGTTGATGCTCGAAATTTGAGTAAACCCATAGGGAGATAAGTTGAAAATACGAGTTGAAAAAAATGGTGTTTTCCTTTTTCCCTTTAAAATTTGATGATGTAATCTAATATTATTATATTATTTCCACTATTATTTTATAATTTCCATAGGAGGCCCATTTTAGACCTCAAAATTCCCCTAATGCATATAGTCATAGTGCCATGGAAAGTTTAGGATGTTATTGCAATGTAGTGTCACATTTTTCTGTTCTTGGTATAAAATTAGATAGCTCGAATCTCGGATTTCAAATGTATAATGCTACAATAAGATTAGCTGTTCAAGTTTGAAGTCACCATCATAACCTTCTGATCTACTCCTTTGCTTGATATATATATGTCCAAAAATATTAGAGTTGTGTTGCTAAAGCTTCATCACTGAAACTTGTGTTATCATAGAAACTTCACATTATAGGGAGAGAAATTTACACTTGCTTCATAAGGATAGAAGATACCACTGAAGATATGCTTCCTTTTGTGTTCCATATTTATGCCATAGAACTTGTTTCAAGATGTAGAGACGTCATATAATGTTTGGGTGCCATAAAAAAAAATCGATTCTCATAGATATAGGTTCTAGTATTTTGCATAGAGTAGGCTTCTAAAGATTTTGTATCATGGACTTGTCCACAAAGACAATTTAGATAATAAATTTATATGTATATGTAGATGCCAAAAGAAGCATGCCTTATTATTTGCGTTAGTATTGAGAGACATGCTACACAAACTCGGATAACTGTAGATGAGTTGCAAAAAATTAAATCACTTGTTTTCTCGTTTGGGCAAGATCATACATATTCTTTCTATATTTTGGTCTTAAACCTTCCTTGTGACTTTGTAAATTGTAGAGATGAACTAGTTCAAAAATATATAGCTCTAGAATAGAGATATGAATCACTTTTCTTAAATTCAACTTAGAATCGTTTAGTATTTGTCTTAGCAATCACTTCCAACCATCAATAGATTCATATTATATTGATCTAGTAACTTTGATACCTTTCAGAGTAGCCTCAGAATTTCTCTCTCAGATATGTGACTTGAATTCTCTTTAACATCTGTGCTATTTTACATGTGTTCTTGACATATATTGGAAGTTGCTACATGAATTTGTACAATGATGTATTCTTTAAACCTTCTTTCCTTGATATAGAGAGATATAATTGCAGTATGAGTATATTAGATATGCCAACAATATCTGATCTTCGCACTGCCTTCCCTTCACCTTAACTCTTATACCATGATGAGAAATTAAGATGCTGGTAGCTTAGGGTTAATTTCTCTGTCATGATAATTATTTGTGAATGTTGTTGGCTTCTTATTAAATTTTGAGTTAGACTCTTCTTCATCAAGAAATTACCAAAATTCAGAACATTAAGATCAAAAGAGACAAAGAACACAAAGATATAGGCTCCAAGTTAGGGAAAAACCCCACAAGGGGGAAACCCAAGAAAATTCTCTTCTTATAAAATCATATCAAAGTGAGATTTCCAATACCCAAGACCAAAACAAAGTCTGCCACACAGACCCAAGTCATTTCTCCTTCAAAGCTTCTTCATCAAGTCAAAGTCAACATAGTCAATGCTGGTCAAACATCTGAAATTTAGTCACCTCCTGTAATTTCAGCCCTCCTGAAATTTTGGGCTTGCAATTCCTCAGAACAATTTGCATGTGTGAGCAGATCTAGTGAAAAAATATTCAAAATTTTCTTTCCTTTGACTTTCTCCTCTCTCTCTTTTGACTTTCACTGAAATTCTTCTTCTTGCTTGCACATAAATATAATTAGTTTCCAAAATGTGGAACACATTTGCCAATATGTAGTTTTAGACCATATGAAGAGACACAACTTATGGGTTGGGTGACTTGGTATTGTGGTGACAAAATTGACTCTTTTGATTCAAAATAAATTTATTTTTTTCTTACAAATAGTCCAAAATGAGACTTTGACTCATGAAATTTTTTCTTATTGACTCAGTAAACCCTAGGAGCATGAAGAACATGCTTTGACTAGAAAAGAATAATAACATTTCTTTTTCTTCATTTTTCTTTTACATGAAATACATTTTTATACAAGTATAATTATGAAGAACAAACCTAGTTACATTTTTCAACGCATTTAATATCATAAACTTACACAATCCTCAAATTACTAAGCCCTTAGCACCAAGATTACAGATTTAAAACCATATTTCCAATGTTGTGACCGAGTGTTTAACCAAAAGGTGTAAAGACCTATTGACACGGTCTATTGGCTTTTCCACATTATAACAAAATTGATTTTCCCCACTATATTTTCAAACTCAAAATTATATTGGATCAATCTAGAATCCGAGATCTAGATGAGTTTACTAGAGTTCACAATCCAAACATCCAAATAAAACTAATGATTCTTTTACAACTATAGATTTGGATATCCAATCGATTCAAAGATCCATTTGATCTAGATTATCATTATACTCGTGATCGACTATTGACATGGATACTTCTTCCAATTTGGATATCTACCTAGATTCAAATTTCTCTTTCTATTTGGTTATCACTTTAATCTAGATATCCAGGATCTAGCTTAGCTTGTGGTTGGACTATTGTTTGATCTAGATTGCTAGAATTCCCTATTAACGATTATGCAACGCAAAATTTATGTTTCCATCCATTGTTGGCATGGATTTGGAATATTAGATTTTCACCAGAATGCGATAGAAAGAATTTGGTTGCAAAACCACGAAGCTTGGGGCAGAACCATGCAAGGGTGGAACCATGAACTAACAGATGGCTATTAACAAAAAACTTCTCGACACCTAAATATTCACTATTTGAAAACGTATCACCATAACTCAAAAAATCACTAGATTTGCATGTCATAGGATTTTCCTTTGACATAAATAACTCGTGATTTTCAAATTATTTGAACATAAACTCTAAATCAAAATTGTTTGGTAAATTAGTAGTTCTTAAATTCTTTCATTAATTATCAACCTGGATTCATGTACTTGTGAAATGTATGTGCACCATATATTCTAGGATTCCTCTTATGAATTAATTGATTCTAGAAATGAAACCAATTCTAAGTATGGACACAAATTGGAGAGTAATTACGCACATCTTCTTTCAATCTAAAGTTATGTTAAAACCTAATTAATTGAATTGAAAACTTCTTCTTTGCAAAAAATGGAAATCTATTTTAAGTTGCATAATTCAAAACTTTCCTCTATGAAAGAAAAATGTTGAAAAGCCAAAATTCAAGAAGAGACAATCTAATTCTATTTTATAGAATTCAAAGCATTCTACACTATCTTGCAGAAGGAAAGTCTTATTCTAGATTGTAGTAAAGAAATTCTAGCTTAATTGCATGAAAGAGAAATTTCCATAAAAATATCTACTTATAGAAAACAAAATGAAAATATTTACAACTTGAAAATGATTACTTGTGTGCGTATTTATCCTCTAAAGAGTGTTTCATTAACAATTGAGAAATCAATTTAAGCTATGAAATGATCAAGTACTGGAAAGAAGATGCATTCAATAACTGACATATATATAATATAATATATATATATATATATATATATATATTATATATATATATATATATATATATATATATATATATATATAATATTTGTCTTGTTTATGAGTACTCTGCAATCAAATGAAAATAATTAGAAATGTAACTATAATGGAAACAAATTCTTGAAAGAAATAACAATGCTAGAAACAAAACAAAAACTATGAATAAGGCCAATTTAAATTAGAGTTCAATCTCTTTATGAATTTCTATTGAAAAAGTAAGTCAGGATATTTTATCTCAATCTATAATATTGACAGCTGATCCAATCTTCAGTTTCGCTCGTTTGATGTTTGTTATTTCTTCGCTACCTGCGTTTGATTGGTACACGTAATTCCTAGATTTGACTTTTCCTTTGACTTAAATATTTCTTAACCCGCGTAGCTTGCCAAGTGGTGCTAGTAGGTGGTTATCCATTTGGGATCCATTTCTCACCTTTTGGTAGTATTTTCCCCTTTACTGGAGTGCTGCAACCCGTCTAACAATGTATTCTCCCGTGGAAACAAATATTAGTTTCATAATATCTATAATTTCGTAATTGTAAGAATATTTTCATTATAATTCCTTAAGAAGTAGAGATTCTAATTATGGATAATGAATACCTTTTTGAGATTTGACCTTGACCTTAATCATGTTGTGCTTACTACAAAATAGCGATAAGAAGGTGAAATAAGATGAAATAAGAGGGCAAAAAGGATAGTAAAAAAGAAAAAATTCTAGACTTCAACATTCCCCCAAACCAAAGGTTTTGCATGTCCTCATGCACCAAAATTTTAAAAACTAGTTCTTCCTTCATCCTTTAGTGAATGATCTCTGAGGCATGTGCAAGTACATCCAAGCTAGTACTCTCTTTCTTATTTTAACGCTAAACATGGTCCTTCGTTTCTTCATTAGAATTCTACCTTATAATCCTCCAACCCTATTTTTAAGAAACTTGTTTTGAGATTTAAGTTTCTTATTATTTTTGTACCAATGACAGAGGTGTAGAAGTATATTGTCATTTTGAATTCTAAGTATCTCATTATGAACCTTTGATTCTTCCAGTTCCCGAATTCTGAGTTCTCGTTCTACATTTTGTTTTTTTGCTGAGGTTTCTCCCATTTCATACTGAGAATTTTTTTGCTTTTGTTGTGCTCTTTGCTCTAGATATTCCACATAGTCATAAATTTCTTGTTGGCCTGGATGAATTACCGGAGTTTGTCTTGTTGGACTGACTATGTGAGGTGGTGTATTATACCCTTGTTTTTCAAGATCGATCGTCTCCAGTGACTTAGTATTGGAAATTTTCAAAATACTTTTACTTTTCCTTAATTTTACTTATGAGCTTCCAATGTCTTGCCTTTTTGCTCTACTATCCTCTGTTTTCTTCTTTTCTTCAGGTATTTGCTGGCTTGGGATAACTTTCTTTCTTCTAAGGTTCTATCTATCATTCTTCTGTTTAAAAAATTCAAGATATCGGGACAATGGAGTATTATGTTCGAATGGGTTCTTTGGAGTTTTAGTCACACACTGCTCTTGAATTTCCTCTTCGACTCTTTCTTTTCAGGGTTAGGGTTTGATTTTCTTCTACTTCTTCTAACCCTATTGTTTGGTTCCTTCTCTGGAGCTTCTATAAAGTGATTTCTCACTAAGAAATCTTGCCAATTATCTCCTCTAGTTGGCAAATGTGATTCTATCAGAATAATGAGTCCATGATGATATAGAGAGTTATTGATGGACCTAGATTCTCTCTATATGCTAAATTCCATTTTCTTTACACTGTGAAGTAGGAAGTAAGGCAAATTATTTCAAACCCATCAGAAAAATGCATAATAAGCCTGGCATGGTAGAAAAATATTGTCCCAAATACCCCTTCACATCTTACAAATTTCTGAATGACTAACAAGAGATTTCATCATTTTCCTTTTAATGCTCTAACTGGAATACCTTTCTTAAACATGGACAAGTCCATACCTAGTTCTTTCAAGAAATGAATCCAATAATTCTCTTTTACTTTCCCTTTTTTGAACCAGCTTTCTCTGTTCCTTGGTAGTCCTGTTGCTTCTACTACAATTGATTTTGTGACAATGAGTTTAATGTCTCTTATTCCTGCATCCACTCCATCAAATGCTCACGTAAAGGATTTGGTAATTTCTGCTTCATAACCATTGAACTTTTCAAAGAACTGGAACCATCCCACCTATTGTAGTTTCTCTTTAACCCTTGCATATGCCTGGAGGAATTTTACCCCATTTGGTTTAGAACGAATGAGCGTCCCCATGGTGTGAATAACTCTCGACCTTGACTGTTTCTTTCGATTGGGAAGATGGAAGTTTCTAGAGAGAATGAAATGCAAATTAGCAATGAGTGGAATGGATATAAGATAGGGTTAAATGATGGTGAAGTAGGGTGCTGATGGGAGAAGTAGTGTTTCATTCGGATTTGTACTTCACAATTTCCCAGACCCGATATCAAAGGACCAATGTCGTTTTTTAATTCCAATCGGACTTGATGTGACTAGTGATGTGATGATAAGGAGATATGGTATAAAAATTATAAATTTGATGGAAAACGTATAAGGTATTCAACTTAGTAATATAATCATCCATGAATCAAAACCCAAGCTCTTATATGAAATGCAATTCAAACATTCATACATATCTTTATTCTCATGTTCCCTGATATTTTCTATAGAAATTGGATTTAGTTACAGAATTGAAGATCGGTTGTAGAATGATAGAAATTTTGTTTCAACTTTTTTTTTTCTCAGACTTTCTTTGTTTGATCGGAATAAGGCTTCTTTATTGCTGTTGTTGCTAATGATGATGATTAGTAAAAGTACTGATCCTAACGAATGTAGCTTGGCACTTGCAAAGAAAGAGAAGAACAAAAAAGAAACATGGACAAGAAAAAGGGGTTTTGAAAATCTAAACTACCAAGAGGTCTTGGGTTTTCAGTTAAGATTTTTTGTATAAACAATGCCAACATAGTTGGTTTTCATATTTATACTTTTATTATATATATATATATAATATATATATATATATATATATATATATATATATATATATATAATAATATATATAAATTACAAAAAAGTACAATGAAGTTGGAGAGTCAGGAGAAGAATCCCCTTCATTGACCAACTTAAATTAAGAATTATTTTGCAAATATTTGACAAATTCTTCTCTTATTAGTGGTTTATGGTACAACCTTAATCTATGACCATTAACAAGGAAAGTGTTTTTTTCATCATCAATATTTTTGATTTAGACTGCTCCATTATAAAAAATAGTGTCAATCTCACATTAGGGGATTTCTGAGGTCTAAAATGGGCCTCCTAAGAAAAATGTACAACCAAATAAACTTTATAAGAACCAGTAGGATTCAAGATGATGATGTCAACCGTGGGGGATGATTCACCATTTTTGGAGTTAAAAAGTAAAAAGATAAAAAATAAAATAAAATAATAAAACTACTTTTTCAAATCATATTTTCAACTTATCCCCTAAGGTTTTACTCAAATTTCGAGTGAGAGTGCTCGTTGGATGAAAATTTTAATTCCTCATCCAAGGAGTACCCATGTTGCATACTTTCGATGGACCTTGCTACACGAAAAAGAGAAATACATGAAAAAACATGATTGCAATAATGTTTTTCATGTTTTTTTGATTTTTTGTGTAGTATGGTCATTCGAAAGCATGCAACATGGGTACCCCTTGGATGAGGAATCAAATTATGCATCCGAGTGTTGTTGCTCAAAATTTGAGTAAACCCATAGGGAGATAAGTTGAAAATACGAGTTGAAAAAATAGTTTTTTCTTTTTTTCCCTCTAAAATTTGATGATGTAATCTAATCTTATTTTATTATTTCCACTATTATTTTATAATTTCCTTAGGAGGCCCATTTCAGACCTTAATATTCCCCTAATGTAAGGACCAAGCCAATGAGTTTTAAATTTTCCTTGAAAATATTTGGACTTGGAATAAAAAAGAAGAGACCAATCACCTTGTTTGAAATTTTTAGCTTTGATTAATTTGTCATGCCACTTAGATCTTTGCTGCTACACTATACTGGTTCTTTGAATAACATCTTGTCAGATCTCATCTAGCTCATTCAATTGTGTTAATCGTTGTTTCTGAGCCTATGATAGATCAAGGCCCAATTTGGCTGTTGTTCTCAAGGTCTCCACTTGGAATTAAATTGGAAGCAAGACTTGTTTTCCATAGACAAGCTCATAAGGAGTATGTCCAGTTATATTCCACCACGTAGTTTGGTATGCCCATAATGCTTCTAGAAGCTTTTCTGTCCAATCCTTTCTATGCAAATGCTAGCCTTGGTAAGAATTGCTTCAAGAACTTTGTTGGTAGATTCCACTTACCCATTGGCTGATGGATGATATGGAGTAGACTTCCGATGTTTTATTTTGTATTGCTCCATGATTTTTGGCACCAACTTTGATGTGAATTGGGTACATTGATCTGTTACAATTTCCCTTGGAACACTAAAATGAGTAAATATATCCTCAAAAACAAATGTAACTACAACATTTTCAGTTGCAAATAAAAGAGGTTTAGCTTCTATATAATTTTGTAGATTTTTTCTCCAAATAAGCTAGCTCTGGTACGATGTATAATTTTTTTCTACAAATTAGTTAGCTCCGATACCATGTAGAAATTTCCCACCTGTAGATCACCTGGTAATGCAATGTACTAAAGCAAAAATCTTGATCTACTTCTACAAACAATTTAGTAGAAGCTTAACCATGAGAAACATCAATAAGAACACATATAACTGATAAGAAGGAATAAATCACACATAACATAGAAGATATAACCAGGGGAAAGCACCAGCCTAAAACCCCATCTCTGTATTATTGTACAAGTGGAAATATGTTCAGATTACACAAAGCCTTAGCTTAGAAGCTATCCAGCTCTCAGTACAATCCCTCTGCTGCTCATAGGCAGTCAAAGGATTCTCACAAACCTTCTCCCCTGCCCTCCAAGCCTCCTATTTCTATGCATAGTTTTTCCTGGGTCCTCTAGTTGCAACCTGTGTGATTCTCACCTCACACACAACACTGACCTCTGAAATAACTGCACAAACCTGAAGGAGATAACTCCTCATCATGGATGAGCTTCCTTTATAGGAAAAAACATTCATCCAATTGATTAGTACACTATCCCTTCTCTGATCTCAAATGGGTCTCTGTCTGAACTGACATGCAACAATTATCCATGAGTGAATCCTCAGTTATCTAAAATAATAGTTGTCACATGCATGCAAGCATTAACAAACCATATTTTATTATTTTAAAAAACTTGATAAAATAATCTAACTGGAATTGACTAGTTAGAACTAAGTCAACTGATTCTCTCATTATAGAACTCATACTTATTCCCTCAATCAGTGGAGGAAATTAAGGATAAATTCCTCAATTAGTGGGACAACTCATGTGCATGCTCACAAAGACTTCAAATTCGAATTCCTTAACTAATTAAATCAACTGAATTAATTAATTAATATTTCCAACTGTTATTAAGACCAAAATTAATTTTACTACCTATAGATAGACTAGGGACTGCTATAAATAGGAAGGGACCCAAAAATGCTATTTTTAGAACTTTCTATTTTTAGCAGTTTCACCTTTCACCCAAGGTGGCCAATGACCTCACTGGCCAAACTACTATTGTTAGACATGCTATTTTTAGAAGTCCTATTTTTAGCATATTCTAAGTTTAACATTTCTTGTTGCACATTTTTCAACGCTCCCTCTCAACAAGAAAGGCTTCCTCTCGAACCTGATCCTGTAACTCTAGAATGTTTTGCATGCAACACATCTACCTGGTCCACTTGCTCCAACAACACTTGGAACAAAAACACTCCCAACTGACCACTCTATTCGGCTAGGAACATACTCTGATGCTGAAGCTCTACCTGCTGCTGACAAGTGCTCCCTCTCTGACATCTGCGCTACTGCAACATCTCCATGCATCTCGCACCATTCCACACCTCTCTGTGCCACCTAGCACCGTGAAAAACACTTGTGCCTCTCACATTGCTGCAACCTGCTAGCTATGCGTTGTCCTGGGATTCTTGCACTGTCACTCTCTCTGCCGCTCCATCCGCATCTGTCTCTACCCAATCAGTCAGTTCCTGCTACTCCACATCGGGACTTCCGTAGCAAGGTCTCATCCAAGATATTGGGTACCTCAAGGATCCTGCTCCTCCTCCTTGGGACGATCACTCTATATCTCCTCACCTCCTAACTGGAGGTATGGCTGCATGTGATCCCTATGCCCACCTGCCTCGAAGTTTCCCCCTACTGGAGGTCTCTACATGAGTAGATGTCTCTACTCGATCTCCTCTCAACTTCCCCTATTGTGGTTGCTTCACAACCTCCTGAAGCTACTGCACCAATCGTGGCTCCTCTACAATTGTCTGAGACTTATTCTGGTGCTGCATGTTGAGAGGTAATATACTCTCCCTCTCAACCACCACTCTCTAACCTTTGCCTTGCTCCTCAAGGCTTTGCATGCATCTTGTATATCAAGTGCATATAGGTTCTTGGCTAGCACACCAATCTATTTCCACTTTCCTGCCGTCACGAAGTTTTCTAGAAGAAGAGCTGATTTTAAATCAGCGATATCTCCCTCATTCGAACTCTGATTCAGCTGAATTTATTTATTTATTTATTTTTTTTGGGTATTTTTCTGCAAGGAATCCAAATCTGCTATTTATTTTTGAAAATTTTGTACAGAAATTTTGAGATCTGCTCTGCAAACTCTCAGCCCAAAACTCAAAACTTTGAAATCTCCTTTCAGTATATTGTTCTCTCTTTGATCACTTGTGCTTTGATACCATGTAGAATTTTGTTGAATTTTTCTCCAAATCAACTAGCTCTGATACCATGTAGAAGTTTTTAAATCAGCTAGCTCCGATACCATGTAGAAATTTCCCACTTGTAGATCACCTGGTAATGTAATGTACTAAAGAAAAACACTTGATCTACTTCTACAAACAATTTAGCGGAAGCTTAACCATGAGCAACATCAGTAAGAACACATATAACTAATAAGAAGGAATTAATCACACATAACACAGAAGATATAACCATCGGAAAGCACCAACCTAAAACCCCATCTCTGAATTATCATACAAGTGGAAATATATCTGGATTACACAAAGCCTTAGCTTGTAAGCTATCCAGCTCTCAGTACAATTCCTCTGTTGCTCATGGACAGTCAAAGGCTTCTGAAAAACCTTCTTCTCTGCCCTCCAAGCCTCCTATTTCTATGCATAGTTTTTCATTGGTCCTCCAACTGCAACGTGTGTGATTCTCACCTCACACACAACATTGACCTCTGAAATAACTGCACAAAGTTGAAGGAGATAAATCCTCATCATGGATGACCTTCCTTTATAGGGAAAATATTCATCCAACTGATAGTACACTTTCCCTTCTCTAATCTCAACTGGGTCTCTGTTTGAACTGACATGCAACAATTATCCATGAATGAATCCTCAGTTATCTAAAATAATAGTTGTCACATGCATGCAAGCATTAACAAACTATATTTTATTATTCTAACAACCTGTTAAAATAATCTAACTGGACTTGACTAGTTAGAACTAAGTCAACTGATTCTCTCATTATAGAACTCATACTTATTCCCTCAATCAGTGGAGGAAATTAAGGATAAATTCCTCAATCAATGGGACAACTCATGCGCATGCTCACAAAGACTTCAAATTCGAATTTCCTTAACTAATTAACTCAACTAAATTAATTAATTAATATTTCCAACTGCTGTTAAGACCAAAATTAATTTTACTTCCTATAGATAGACTAGGGACTGCTATAAATAGGAAGGGACCCAGGAATTCTATTTTTAGAACTTTCTATTTTTAGCAGTTTCACCTCTCACCCAAGGTGGCCAATGACCTCAGTGGCCAAACTGCTATTTTTAGAAGTCCTATTTTTAGCACATTCTAAATTTAACATTTCTTGTTGCACATTTTTCAAAAGCTTCTACCTAGTTTGTAACATAATTCGTGCAAACAAGTATGTACCTTTTATGTTTAGATGGAATATTTATTGGTATAACAAAATATAGAGCCCATTTTTCGAAGGGTTCTACAAGTACCTGTGGTTGTAGAGGCATTTCATTTGATGGAATGGATTTCCCCATTCTTTAACAACTATCACATCTTTTAACATATTCTTTGGCATCCTTGAAAATGGATGGCCAATAATATCCCAAAAGAAGGATTTTGTAAGCAATTCTTTTAATAGAAAAATGTCCTCCACATGACTCATCATGACAAGCTTTCAAGATTTCAGGTGCTTCATCCTCCTGAAAACATCTTCGGATAATCAAATCAGGTCCACTTTTGTACAATTCTCCATCTATCTAGGAATAAGGTGCACTGGTTTTGATGATTTTTTTCTTTTCTCTAGTTGATAGTTGTGGAGGCAACTATTCTATTGTCAAATAATTAGCAATATCTGCAAACGAAGGTGTTTTAGTAGATACTGGAAAAAAATATTCATCAGGAAACATTTCTTTTACTGGAACATCCTCATTATTATTGTGAATTCTAGAAAGAAAATCAACGACTGTATTTTCTTTACCTGGTCTATCAAGAATAGTAATGTTGAATTCTTGTAGTGATAACAACCATATTGTAATTCTACCATAAGTGATTGGTTTATTAATTAGATATCTAATGGCAAAATGATATGTATGAATCAAAGTTTCATAACAAGTAATGTAATGACGAAATTTATTCATGGTATGAATAACAACTAAAAACTCCTTTTCTATCATAGTATAATTTAACTTTGCAGGAGTCAATTTTTTACTTGTATAGTAGATGGCATAAGGAGTTGAATCTTTTTGTCCCAAGACAACTCCTAGAGTTGTATATGAAGCATCAGTAAAAATATGAAAAGGAAGAGCCCAATTAGGTCCTATTAAAATTAGTGCTTCAGTAATATTTTGTTTGAATGTCTCAAATGCTTTCTGACAGTGATAATTCCAAGCAAATTAACAATCCTTTGTAAGGACTTTGAAAAGTGGAGAGGCTATTTTTGTGAAATTTTCTATGAATCACCTATAATATCTAGTAAATCCAAGTAAATTTCTTACATCTCTTTGAAAAACATGAATTCAAATTTTAGAAATTATTTCTACCTTAGATGTATCCACTTTAATTCCATCACTCGAAATATGGTGGCCTAAAACAATCCCTTCATTGAACATCATAAAAAATTTAGCACGACTTAATGAAATGTTTGCCTCTTTACATATAACAAGAATTGTTTCCACATTTTTCATAGCTTCTTAAAATGTATCGCCATACACAATAAAATCATCCATGTACACTTCCAAACAATCATGAATTAGATTCGAAAAAATACCTAATACTACTCTGTGAAATGTGGCAGGTGCATTACATAATCCAAAGGGAAGAACCCTATATGCATATGTTGAAATATGGCAACAAGAATATTCCAATTTAATTTGTCCTTGAATTAAATTGTGAATTAAAATTGAATTTAGTCTTAACATCTACTTGGAAATAATTAATTAATTAATTATAAATTAATTAGTTGGAGAAATTCAAGTTAGAAGTCTTTTTGAAGTCATGCAAGATTTATCCCTTAAATAAAGGAGATAAGATTGAGTTATATTTGAGTTGTAATCAGTTAACTCAGTTTACTGAGTTAAGTCCTGTTAAATTAGTTCCAAACAGTTTGAGGAACTAACAGTGAGTTAACAGTAAATTGATGCATGCATGCACTCAACTAGTGCTACTCTAGTTAACTGAAGATTCCCTCATTAGAAACTCATGCATGTCTCTTTTGAGAAAGAACCAGTTGAGATTAAAGTCAAGGACAATGTACTATCAGATTCATGTGTTTTCTCATGGAGAAAACTCATGCATGCACTCAAGGATTTAGTCCTTAAGGATTGTGCAGTTTTGGAGGAGATCATCCACTTGGTAAGGAAAGGTTTTCCGCTTGGTTGAAGGAGAATCATCCAAAAGGAACGACGCAAGGAAATAGGAGCTTGGAGGGCAGAGAGGAAGGCTGGAGAGAAGCCAAGATTGCCTGTGAGCATCTGTGAGGATTGTACTGAGAGCTAGCTAGCTGTGAGAGCTAAGGCTTTGTATAATTCCTATGTATTTCCACCATGTATGATAATACAATAGTGTGGTTTTTAGCTGAGGCTTTCCCCAAAGTATTTTCATGTGTATTGTGCCATTGATTCTTCTTCTTTTGGTTATATTGTTCAGCTCGGTCTTTAAGCTTCCACAAATTGATAGTAGAAGTAGGTTATATTATTTTGCTTTGATTTATATTGCATTATCGGGTTAACCTACGTCATATTTTCTATAGCATATGTTACCCATGGACATGTAAAAGTAGTTTTATCTTGATATTTTGGTGCTAGTTGGATTTGATTATATCCACTAAAACCATCTAAAAATGAAAAATACTTCTTTCCTGCCAAGGTATCTAATACTTGATCTATAAAAGGTAGTGGAAAATGATCTTTTAAAGTAGCTTTGTTTAATTCCCTGTAATCAATTCACACTCTCCATTTTCCATTTTTATTAGGAACAATCACTAAAGGTGACACCCATTGACTATCTGATATTGGATAGACTAAATTCACATTAATAATTTTTGTAATTCCTCCTTAAAAATTTCTCTCAGATTAGGATTCATCCTCCTCTGAGGTTGCCTAACTGGTTTGACATTTTCTTGAATATAAATATGATGCATACAAGTTTTAGGATCAATCCCTTTCATGTCAGTGTACTCCCATGCATAAGCAAAAGAGTGTTTTTGTAGCATCTGTATCAATTTTGTCTTTTGAAATTCTTCCAAATTATTGTTAATGTTCAATATTTTATTTGGAAAAGTTTCTACTGGAGAATTTCCAAATTTTTCCATAGAATGTAAAGCCATTTGGTGAGATGATAAATTTTCAATATTGCATTGTTCCTGAAATTGTTGATCTTGCTCACAGTATGAAGAAGAATCATTATTATTCATTAAATTTATCAATTTATCTTCTCCATCTAATTATGAAAAAGTATAAATTGGTTGCAAATCATTAAAGTGTTAATTACCATCATCTATCCAAATATTTCTTTTTACTTTAGTTATTGTTTTTGCAGGAGGATACAAGGTAAAATTATTAGTGGAATTTCCATCATAGATATACATATCACCAAATCTACAACTTATGAATGCATCAGTTGTAGCTAACCAAGGTCTACCAAGGATCAATGAATGGTCTCCTAAATTATTATTTGGATTTAAAATCATGAAATCTACAGGATATTCGCAAGGATCTAGAGAAACATACACATATTATAATAATCCATATGGTTTGATAACAAATCGATCTACTAATTGTAATAATGTAGGAGTATATTGAATATTATGAAGCTTAATTTGTTCCATTGTTTGTTTACTCATGATGTTAATGGATTCTCTTAGATCAATTAAAGTGTTTGGAATCTCAACACCATTGATATGAATTTTCACAATGGGACTACTAAGATCTAGATATTTTTAAACAATAGGTTTTCCCATCATGCTATCGACAATTTTTCCTACCAATTGAATCTTTTTAATATATTTTCTTTTTCTTCCTGGTTTTCTAATGCATAGCCCCTTGATAATTTTTGCAAATATTGGTATTTCCTTTATAGCCAGTAAAATAGGAATTTTAATGAAAATATTCTTAAGCTCATCTAGCATATCATAATTTGGTAAAACAATTTGCCTTTCTATTCCTTTATCAATTTTGAGCCTTCAAGGAAAAGGTGGATATTGCAAAGAAACAAAAGGTTGTTCTACTAGAGGAACTGTAGGAGATTGCTTTATTTTCTCATCCTTTGATAGTATAGGAAAATATTCCTTTAGGAAATGTTTTCTTGATCAAGATTCACATTTTTCTCAAAAACTTCATCCCCTTTAGATTTTTGGATGACAGTTGTTGGTGACTTTTTGGGAAAAGCCCTACCAGATCTAAGTTGAACATCATTTAGACCAAGTGGGGTAATCATACAAGCTTGAAAATTTTATCCTTTGACATTATAAATAGCTTGTTGATTTTTATTGTTTGGATTTGGAAGTGGTTGGGAAACTAGTTGATTGGGTTTTTGAGGAGATGGTAATGAAAGTTATTGATTTGGATTTTGAAATTGAGAAAGTTGAGTTGGTTGAGGAGGATAATATTGTGGTGGAAAAGAAGGATATGGTTGTTTGAATTGAGTATATTGAGGATATTTTCCATAAGGATTTTTACAAATTTGAGCACAAGATGGATTTTGAGATTGTGGGGGCCAAGGTTGCCATGGCATGGGTGCAGTCCAATTGTTCCGTGGTTGTGCATATGATTGAGTATTGAAACCTTGAGATATATTTGATTGTTGATTTTGCCATGGTATTTTAGCAATAAAACAAAGAGATTCAACTTGGCTTGTCCCAACTTCATCTTGAAAAACAACTTTAATACCATGTATTTAAGGGCATTCCTTCGTGTTATCATTTTCAACACATATGACACAAATTTCAATACTATCAAGGGGACATTCTCTTAAGGCATGTTTCTTTCTACACTTAGGAAAAAAATTAGATAATGCAATATTCTAGGCTTTTTTTCTTGTTTTGTATCTTAAGGGTATCTACTTGTTCACTAAGACTCCCTAGGATATCTGTTTGAAATTATCAAGAAAATTTCTTATTTCAACTCTACTTACTGTTCCAGTTGCATATTTATTAATTATGGACATCACAAGATCTCTCGGATTTTTGCCAGTTCTAGCATTACCCCTAGAGATATGTTTGCATAAATCATATATTTATCCAAATGAAAGTTGTGAAACATCTCCCTTTCCCATTAAATTAAGAATATCAATCCATTCATATTTGATGGATTTTTAACAAAAGAGATTTTATTGTTTCATCATCCAAATTATAAATCTTAGCTCTTTTGATGTTGCAAGTAAATATTTCACCTAGATCTTCAAGGCTTTCATCCTTTTTTTGCATCATCTTAAAGACTTCATCCTTGAGGTTATGGGGCATACAATTATCCTTGTATTTTTCTAAGAAAATATTTTTCATTTCATCCCATGTTCTAGTTGTATGTGTTCCTAATCCCATAAACCATTTAAGTTATCCATATTAAAGAGTTGCTGGAAACAATTTCAACTTTTGAGGATCAAGTAGTTAATCATAAGTTCTACATAGAAATTCAAACTCAAAAAGAAATGTTTCAGGGTCCTCATGTCTTAAACCATGGAAATTAGGGAGGATGGAGGGTGAGATGTTCTTCATTGTGGTTGTGTATCTTCATCAAAGATAGGAAATCCATAAGGATATGGCTCTCCTCTACCACCTCGTCCTTCGCCTCCTCCTCTACCTCTTCCACCTCCAATCCTAAGTTCATCACCATCTACATTATGCACTTCTCCTTCTCCTTCCCCTGTCATTGTAGATTATTCAGAGCTAATATAAGGTTCAATAATAGGATTATCTATCTCTTCTTTTGGTTCCTCTACTAATGGTATGCTAAAATATGTTTCTTCTTCTTATTCTCCACTAGGAACCTCTAGTTCTTGTCCTAGAAGTTGTTTTCCTGTTGAAGAGAGGAATATTACTCCTTCGGTTGGGGATGTAGGTTCGTCAACTACAACTTTGGTAGAAGAAGTTGGTGAATTTCTAGGTTAGATTTTAGATCTATGCACCTCAAGAAGTCTATGTCTACCTGCCAATGATGGGATGCGAGTATGGTTGGACGGTGTGGCACTATAAAGTCTAGGTAGAGTGAGTGGCGATGTTGGAATTGAACTTCTACCTCTACTTATAAATCTACCCCTAGAATCCCTTTCTCTATGCATAAATGTTTTTTATTATTATTATTTTTCGATTTATTTAAATAAAAAACTCCTAAAAATGATATGCAAGAATGGAATCCTATATACACTTCCCCGACGACGGCACCAAATTGTTTGGTAAATTAGTTGTTCTTAATTTCCTTGATTAATTGTCAACCTGGATTAATGTACTTGTGAAATGTATGTGCACCATACATCCTAGGATTCCTCTTATGAATTAATTGATTCTAGAAATGAAACTAGTTCTAAGTATGGACACAAATTGGAGAGTAATTACACACATGTTCTTTCAATCTAAAGTTATATTAAATCCTAATTAATTGAATTGAAAGCTTCTTCTTTGCATAAATTGGAAATCTATTTTATGTTGCAAAATTGAAAACTTCCAAGAAAGAGACAATCTAATTCTATTTTGCAGAATTCAAAGCATTCTATGCTATCTTGTAGAAGAAAATTCTTATGCTAGATTGTAGTAAAGAAATTATAGATTAATTGCATGAAAGAGAAATTGCCATAAAAAAGTTCTACTTACAGAAAACGAAATGAAAATCTTTACAACTTGAGAATGATTACTTGTGTGCGTATTTATCCTCTAAAGAGTTTTTCATTAACATTTAAGAAATCAATTTAAACTATGAAATGATCAAGTGCTGGAAAGAAGATGCATTCAATAACTGAAATTTTTTTAATGTTTTCTTTTGTTTATGAGTACTCTGCAATCAAATGAAAATAATCAGAAATGTAACTATAATGGAAAAAAATTCTTGAAAGAAATAATAATGCTAGAAACAAAACAAAAACTATGAATAAGACCTCGCAACTCGCAGGGGGGCCTCCTTTACATACAAATTGGAAATAACAATGATTTATATGATGAAACAAAGTGTCATCAATATTCCCCACAAAAGAGCTATAAACTTAACAATAAAAAACCTTATGTTTCTCATCTCGCTTACAACATTTAAACAAATTATAAAACAACATGAAATATTTTTAAGCTGATATGCTATGAATCATTTCGATCTATAATCTTGATAGTTGATCCAATATTCAATCTCACTCGCTTGTTGTTTGTTAGTTCTCCGCTACCTATGTTTGATTGCTACATGCAATTCCCAGATTTGACTTTTCCTTTGACTTCAATATTTCTTAACCCGCGTGGCTTTCCAAGTGATGTCAGTAGGTGGTTATCCATCTGGGATCCATTTGTCACCTTTTGGTAGTGTTTTTCCCCTTAATGGAGTGTTGCAACCTGTCTAACAATGGATTCTACTACAGAAACAAATATTAGCTGCAGAACATCTATAATTCTGTAATTGTAAGAATATTTTCATTATAGTTCATTAAGAAGCAACAATTCTAATTATGGATGTACCTTTTTTAGAGTTGACCTTGATATTAATCACGTTGAGTTTGCTACAAAATGGTGGTAAGAAGGTGAAATAAGATGAAATAAGAGGGCAAAAAGTATAGTAAAAAAGAAACAATTCCAGACTTCAACAAAAACCTCACAGAAAACTATGACTGGTTTCTCTATCGAAATAAATACAAGCACAATAATGTGCCACTTAACCATGAATGCAATCACACACTAAAAATTCATTAACCTTTGAGGAAAAAGTGGATAATTACAAAATTAGCACTGTATGGTGCTACCCACTCTTTCAATCTCTTTAAACCTTACTCTAATCTTTCACTATTTCTTCACACACACTATCTCTTTATCCTTGATTTACCCTTTACAAAAATTTTCTATATACAAAATGATGTTTTGTTGAGATTCACTAAAGATAGATAAAAACTTCCCTACATAGAAAATATGCAATCTAGGCGTAAAGTCTCTAACTCCCCCAAAAACTCACTTGAATTAGAGGATTACATGTCAATGAGGAAATAGCCCTCATTTCTCTAATCAATTTGTATTACATTTAGAAAATCAAATTCTTATCTCCATAACTTAAATGAAATGAAATTAAAATAAGGGAACCCACTCCATTTAGTAAATGTCGAAAGAATTTCGAGGTCTTGTTGAGAAATTATCCTGCATCACCCTGCCTTAAGAAATGCACATCTTATCTCAAGAATTTTCCTTAAGAAATACATCCTTTACCTTAGGAAATGCATGCCTTGCCTCAAGAAATAACACACTGCTTGTGATGCTTCAAAAAATTAAATTTTGACAAGTTTTATTTATACATCCTACTAGTAATGACTCTTTCCACAACTGTCCACTAATGATCAAATCGGAACCAAATCCTTTTTTCAAATATTCATAAATCCATTTGGTGATGAAAGTAGTTTATTCTTATCATGAAGCATGGGTATGCCTTAAGATTCTCAAACTCCTCTAAGGTAATCCATGAATAGTGAAGGTAAGAGATTGACGTTCCCTTCACTACTAAAATTTTTGATTATTTTTTTAGTTTAAGGCTCATAATTTAAATATTCATCATTCAAAACTCGTCATTCCATTTGGAAATCAATTTTTTTTTTCAATCTTGAACAAGGGCTTAACATGCTACTTTAATGAGGGAAGATTCATATGCCATGAGGGATAATTTTTAGTGGTGGAATCCAACACTTACAATAAATTATAATAGGACATCTACCACAAATTTATGTGCCTCAAAACCAATAAGGGGCCCTATGCCAATGCATCATAAACATGGCTTTCATGGTACAACATCACTTTATTTACTTTTTAATTGTTTTCTCTCATGGTAAGTCTAACTCCATCCATGAATATTTGAAAAAACATGCTTATCAGTTTGCATCTCACACACCCACCCATTTTCTATATTCTGACAGAGAGATCCCATGATCTTTCTTTCGATAGGAAACATAGTTCAATGCTTCAAAAAATTCTTTCCTTTTTCCAGTTTTAACATTAGAGTTGTGGTGTTGCTAATCTTGGTATTAAGATAGATGGGAAAAAAATCAAAAGTGCCCCAAAATGCTATGTGAAAGTCTTGTTTCATCAAATGTACAACTATGAGACATGTTTGTCTTCATTATGACTGACAAGGTTGTTGAATGTTTGGTAGAATAAATTTCTCCATAATTACAATGTGGTAGTTTTGTGTGTGTCAAAAGTATGACTAGCTACTACAATTGTGAAATTTGTGGTTCCACAAACATCATTATGGAAATGGATATGTGGCGGATCAAACAGACCCCAAAAATTCCACATGGGCATCTTTTTCTTCGAATGCACAACAACTTGTTTTTTTCCCCGGAGTGTTGATGAAAGGACCCATTCAAAGTTTGGTGCAATTAAATCACTCCATAGCTACCATGTGGAAGTGGTTTGTGTCAAATTTATGATAATGGGACATGATGGTTAATGATGTGACAATACCTTTTCGACGAAAACTCTTAATCATGTTCGTTAGAAAACTTGTTAAAATTTACTAGAGAGAAAATTAAATTTATTGAGAGAAACATTAAAACCATCAGCAAATCAAAAAACATAAACATAATGTTTCTCCTAGAAAACTAAAATCTATGAAAAAACCAAATAACATAATTCCATTAGTCCCTTGGCCAAAACCCGACCAAGCCAACCAAGTGAACCTTCACCGCTCACATCCTTAGCCCATTACAATGAAGCATTCAATCCTTTTAAAATGCTTAATTACATGAAATCGATGGGAATAGAACCACGGGAAACCAAATCCATGTGCTCAAAACAACCACTATTTAACCAAGCAACTTTGACTCTTTGTTATAGACATATTTGGGCACTTCAACCCCAATATTATGTGTCGATAAACTAGGGCTCTTCAACCCCTAAAAGAGTTGCTTCATATCCTAAAAGAACATGGTGTTACATCATTCCCCAAAAGTTTCACGTGAAAAACAATCCAGAATTGGCCTAAACTGGACCATACTGACTGCTCCACTGTCAGGGGGCGATGCATACTGACTTCTACACTAGCCAAGTGCGATGCATACTGATTAGGCCTTCTGTAGGGTGCAATGGGAAAGGATGGACAAATGTCCAAGACAGTTTGCTAAGTGGATGCTCATGGAATCTTCTAGAAACCTCTCCTATGATACTTACCTCTCTAAATTCACCTAGGGATGAGTAAGAGATCCAAGAAATCTCCAAGTGGAACCAAATGCAACAAGTGGAATGACACTAATCAAAACCCCAGAGATGACTCACACCCTTGCACACATCTATAAATGGATCCCTCATCTAAGAGATCTAGAGGCTGCAATGTTGTGAATTGCAAGGAAGTGCTGATATTTTGTATTTGAGAAAGAGCATTGTATTGTTGGTGTGATCTTTCTATTTCATGAGGTGAAGAGGGATTGATGCTGGATCAGACAACTGGGTTGTAATTCTCCCTTCTATTTAATAAAGTTCTTCAAGTTTTCTTCCATATAATTGTGCATTTGTGAATGTTTTTATTTGTGAATGCTATTGTATGTTCATTACATATCTGATTCTGTAATGCTTATGTTATAATAGATCAAGATGCTTTGACGGTTCTATGTTACCATGTTTCTACAGGTACTCTCCAAGCGGGATAAGTACAGAGAGGAGTTACAAGCTCTGTCAAAGGGGAGAGAGATCAAGCAAGGGATTGAGCGGAAGATCGAGGTTGGTTCCTTTGTCTTTCTCTTATCTATTATACATAGAATAAATCATGAATTGCTTTAAACTGTTGTTTCTAGGGTAGCTGCCAAACCTAGAGGGCTAGTCGATAAAAAATACACTAGTTTTCCCAGAAACAAAATGGCGACCATACTGGGGAGCGAATAGATGTTTGTTTGTTTTTATTGTTTGTTTTATAAACTATAGACAGAGCCTGAAGTCAGCCAGGTAGCCTTCAAATTGCTCTTTCTCTGCAATTGCATAGTAGATGAATGCTGCTTTAGTCAATCTTTGGATTAGTTTATGAATTAAACATTTGACTTACAAGCTTTCTAGATGCCCTTTTGGTAGCTCAGTAACCTCTCAAGACATTCCTCTATACTTTGATCTTTACTGTCCATCATATCTCAGCTTAACTCACTAAAACAAACTGCAAATTTGAGCCAAAATCCATTTTAGTTGCACTCCCTGGCCCATTGCACTGTTTGTCACTGTAAAAAAGTATGCATCATACTTCCAAAGTGTAGTAGGTGTGATGTATCCATGTTTCTGTGAAGCCCAGGTGCGATCACTGACTGAACCTATTTCCATTCTTGAAATTTGGGGTTTTTGTCCTTGTTTTCAGTTCTGTTTAGTTGATTTTTTGCTTATGAATAGTGCCTCCTTACTGAAGCCTGCTTGCATCACATAGATCAGCCTTCATTGATTAGGATTAGTGAATGTTTTTTGTATTTGTTCATCATTTACAGTCCCTTTTCAAAAAGTTGCTTAAATTGATTTGTCGTTTTGGTACAAAAAGTGTCGTAACTGTCGTTTTGTGTCAAAAAGAGAAGTGTCGTGGATTCTTCCTTCCCTGGATAATCAATTGAACTTTTTGTCATGTATTTGATTTGATTTGTTGATATTCGAAGTGCCAAAAACATTTACTATTCAAAATTGAAAAGTGTCATTTAGTCTTCCTTTCTATTTTGAAAAAGAAATTGTCAAAAATGTCGCTTTGAGTAAAATATTTCAGATCTTTGCTACACTTAGTTTTCCTTTTTGGCATTTTTCACATTAAGGGGAATGAAAATCAAATACATGCATTTGCATTTGCATTTAGTTTGTGCGCAAAAAATGATTTAGGAAAGTGCATTAGTGTGTGCTCTTTGCTCTTTGTTTGAAAGAATTGTAATTTTCTTTCCCTAGTAGCTAGGATTTTCATTGCTCAAAATAAACAGAGATTGTTTATCATTGTAGATTGCATTTTAGGAAATTCAAATCATCATCACGCGGTGAACCATTGAAAGACAAACTTTAAACAAGATCAACTCTAAAATAAATTTTAATGAACCTAACAACGCTTTGGAACTTAACGAAACACATCTAGAAGTCTAGGCTAGAGACGTGTTCCTGTGTCGTAAAAACTAGTAACTATCGTTTTCATCGAAGGTTGGGAGATTCCTCCTCCTTGATACGACAAGTGCTAGCACGAACTTGCGCTCCTCGTACCATCGAGTATATATTGGGAGACCACAATAGGTTTATATCCTTTATCCATAGGAAGCTGAGTCTGCTGCCCTATTGATTGCAATGCACTGAACACATCATTAAGGAAGATTGGCTGCCGTACGTAAGTCCTTGGCAATTTCTCTTTATTTTATCACCAAGGAGTATATTGCAGTTTTGCGATTGGGTTGGTAATCCCTCTGTCTAGATTTTCCAGAGTAGTCACTTTCATTCCTTTTCGACTCTTTAGAAGAAAAGGTCCATCTGAGCACTTGTCACTTCAGGCTCATTAAAAATCAAAGGAGACTAGAGTCATCTTTAGCTTTTCTCGACTCTTAAAACTTGAAAAAGAAAAGTTGTGTCAAAGCGTCATTTAAAATTAATTGAATTCGGAATAACATCCCTTTTCCTTAGATGATCTTAGGTTGAGATATATGGAGACAAATCTGGGATCCACCATTCAAGGAATCCCTTTTCAGGGGAATCCTAGTCCTTTTTCCTCTTGGGGAAATATTGGTGCTCCATATATGTCTGCATTTTCCCTTCCGGGAATTACCATTGGCTTGCCAGTATGGCTATTCTCAACCTCTGTGGTTCAAAATATTGTGATTCCTCCATAATCGAATCAGCATCCAATTGATACTAAAGTTGACCCTTCGCCTTCTTCTTTGTTTGTTTCTCCCTCCCCTTCTTCCTCTTCGCTTGGTGATAGTAGTGATGCTAGTAACCAGGTGGCTGAGAAGAAGAAGAAGGAGAAGAAGAAGAAGCCAATTTAGCAAGGGGGAAACCATGAATCATCTGGTGAAAATCCACACATTAAATCTCCTAAACCAAAATTTCCTTGCGTAATTCGTAGAGGAGACCATTTTCATCAAGATTGTCCCTGCTTTCCTCGGATTTTGAGAGAATGGTCTCCATGTTCGCACTGTTTGGTGTCATCAACCTCTGATGATCATGTTGATAACACACCATCAACTAGTAATAGTGAAGTTCATGGACATAAAGGAAAGGTCAAAGTTCCATGTAGGTTATGTGAAGGTAATCATTCCCTTCACCTTTGTCCCTTTTTGGATGAAGCCAAAAGAGTATTGGATAATCGTCCTGCTTCACCATAGCGACTTCCATTCGGTTACTAGAAACTCTCCCCAAGTCCTTTACTAGTTGAAAAACCAACTGACTTAAATCAATTGTTGATCGAAACCACTCTCTCTGAAAGTGAATCTCATGAGTCCATACCCAACCAAAGTCAACAGGTTGAGGTGACAGTTGACCAAGTTTTACCTTCAGAAGATCATACCTTCCCGAAGAGAGTGAGAACGATACTGTTCAAATTCTTTTTGTCACTTCAGAGTCCGATGAACTTGGGGACAATCTGCCCGTTCCTTCACAACAGGAGGAAAATCCCCTAGTTCTCGTAAATCAAGGGGTTAATTCTCCCGTTTATTTGGTACCCCCTCCAAGCAATCTAGTCACTTCCTTTGATTGGAATCAACTAGAAAGATCCCGCCTTCCTTCTTATGTACCTTTCTGGATCACAGAAAAAGTTTACAAAATGATAGTGTCTGGCACTATCATAGATGAAGGGGCATCAGTGAGTATCCTTTCCTCAACTGTTTGGAAAGCGCTTGGTTCGCCATCGCTTATGCCTGTAACACAAAATCTGTTCGGCTTTAACAAAGGAACCATTCGACTGTTAGGGATCCTTCCTAAGTTATTGATCACTTTGAGAAGGAAAACCATTTACTTGAACGTGATGGTAGTCCCAGGACCATTAGATTACAATCTACTCCTTGGACGTGACTATGTTTATAACATGGAGGTTATTGTTTCAACACTACTTTGAGTGATGTGTTTCACGCATAAAGGCAAGATTATCACCGTTGACCAGCTTTCATTTCCTAGTTCAATTATAGCTCCAAGTCAATCATCATCCCTAAATGGTCCTTGTACATCAGCGGTATCTCTTCAACCTTCATTCCATCCACCTGACTGCCATGAGTAGTCTGGTGAATGTAACAAAGCTTAGGGGGCATGCACCCTTGTATATTCTATGGACGAACCCAACTGAAAAGATAAGTTTCCCTGTAGGTTACATGATTGGTCTAACACACCATTCACCTTCGTCTATTCTGCGGATGAAGCCAGGGAAGTGTTTTGTCTATTCTGCGAACGAAACCATCTTGCGTAACCATAGTAGTTTCCATATGGTTACAAGAGACTCACCTTTTCATCATGTTGGGGGCATGCAAACTTTTTCCATTTTCAATTTTCATTTTCTAGCTTTTAAGTTTTGTCATTTCTAGCTTTTTAGTTTTGTTTTTTCTAGCTTTTAGTTATTTCGTTTCTAGCTTGTGTAAAAAATGAAACTATCACCGAGCATAGTTCCCCCACGGTTCAAGCTCGTTAAAAAATGAACCCACCTTGGGTAATTAACCTTTGTGATTTCCATTCTATTAGCCTTTTGAGCCCTGGTTGTGTACCTCCCATCACCTCCATTATTTTGGCCGATCATACGCTTCCACTTGGTTGTTTACCCTTTTTGAGGAACAACTGCGACGAGTGGTCTTGTCAGCCAACCTCTTCCCAGAAACGACCATGTTTTGAGAAGTTCCAAGCTTACCTAGAACCAGTTGCTACCCTAGACACCACTCGTTCCTAAAAAACGAGTCTCCTTTAAACTCTTTTCTCACTCATTAAATATGAAAAGATTGTCGAGCAATTGGCCTTTCCAGCTCGTTAAAGTGATTGGAAGTGCCATCCCTCCTGTATATTTTAATCTTTTTCAGACCTAAGGGATTATCTCATGAAAAAGTTTGAGCGCTTGTCTTTTTCGGCTCGTTAAAGTGATCAGAAATGTCATCCCTTTCATATTATTTTATCCTTTTTCGGACCTAAGGGATTAATTTACGAAAAAGAACTTTTGGAGTTTCCTTTTCATCCCTTTTCAAACTCTCTAAACATGAAAAGGACCGAGTTATCCTTGTCGTTAAACTCGTTAAAACAATAGCGACAAACTCGTCCATTCTAGACGAGACAAAGTTTCCTTTTCGTCCCTTTTCAAACTCTCTAAACATGAAAAAGACCGAGTTATCTTTGTCGTTAAAATCGTTAAAACAATAGCGACAAACTTGTCCACCTAGACAAGAACGAGTTTCATTGTCGCTAGACTCGTTAAAACATAGTGGCAGGTTTGCCCGAAGGGAAAATTATAGAACAAGCATATGTTATCCTCCTCAAGCTTGCCAAAAATAAAGAGGTACTGGTTAGAAATGATTGGGGAAAGGGAAAAAACTTGAAGAAATTTATGGTAGCAGGTTGCTCTTGAACATGACACTTCCACTCCATCACCATTCTTGAGTCAGGTTGGGCTATTCTGTTCACCGGTCATCACACCATTGGTCTTCCACACCATCCATCTTTTGGGGTTAACGTTACCAATCCATCTTAGTGTCACCGATATGCTCAAGAGAAGTCATTTAGTTGAGAAACCACAATCCAGTTAATGCCTCATCCACTGCTATACCTTCAACCTTCATTTTTCATGACTGCCATTCTTGAACCTTGTTTCGTCAAATCGTTTTCACCTCCAGAAATAATTTGCTTCGTTTCGTGTCATAGATGTGGGATACATTAAGGCCCTCTTATGACGGGTCACTTCTTGGCGACATCAGATCATTATCCAAGAAGTTGACTTAGAAACAACCCTTTCAGTACTTTGAAGCTTGCATGCCTCAACGGCAAGTTTCTCACTTCCGGTGATAGGTTGACCTCAATGGCCTTTGACCGAAAGATTTTGCGTGGTGTTTGACATAGGATCATATATTCACACCACGTGAATTATAGTGTAGTACCTTGAGGGTCATTATCATTATCGGTGATTCCTCTCGTACCTGTTAACAACTCACATTATTGGTTGGTAATCAGGCGATGTCTTTCCATGTTCGACTTCAGAACATCTCTTCACATGGATTGACTTGTACATCGGGTGAAGATTGAATGAGTTTTGAAGACCCCAGATCTAGTTTCATCCATCCGAGCTGCGATATATTCAGGGATATAAAAACATCAAATGTACAAAGAAGCTACATAGATGTTCATCCGAGCCAAAGATGATGACTCTACATCTAAAGAATCACCAGTCTGCAATTGCAGACGATTATCTGATATATGTACATGAAATGAATCTATAAAGTTGAGCATGGGAATGCCCGCCTCAGAAAGATCATGAAAAATAATATTATGATAATGTATTGTATTGTATCTTATACAGGTCACCTTCCAGTTCGAAACCTCAGATCCTCATGATAAAGCATTTCACCCGACATCAAGATTTACGACTTCATGCTTTAGGGGAAACTGTTATAGACATATTTGGGCACTTCAACCCCAATCTTATATGTCGATAAAATAGGGCTCTTCAACCCCTAAAAGAGTTGTTTCATACCCTAAAAGAACATGGTCATTTGATTACATCATTCCCCAAAAGTTCCACCCGAAAAACCATCCAGAATTGGCCTAAACTGGACCATACTGACTGCTCCACTGTCAGGGTGCGATGCATACTGACTTCTACACTAGCCAGGTGCGATGCATACTGATTAGGCCTTATGTAGGGTGCAATGGGAGAGGATGGACAAATGTCAGAGACAGTTTGCTAAGTGGATGCTCATGGAATCTTATAGAAACCTCTCCTATGACACTTGCCTCTCTAAATTCGCCTAGGGATGAGTAAGAGATCTAAGAAATCTCCAAGTGGAACCAAATGCAACAAGTGGAATGAAACTAATCAAAACCATAGAGATGACTCACACCCTTGCACACATCTATAAATGGATCCCTCATCTAAGAGATCTAGAGGTTGGAATGTTGTGAATTGCAAGGAAGTGCTGATAGTTTGTATTTGAGAAAGAGAATTGTATTGTTGGTGTGATCTTGCTATTTCATGAGGTGAAGAGGGATTGATGCTGGATCAGACAATTGGGTTGTAATTATCCCTTCTATTTAATAAAGTTCTTCAAGTTTTCTTCCATATAATTGAGCATTTGTGAATGTTGTTGTGTGTTCATTATATATCTGATTATGTAATGCTTATGTTATAATAGATCAAGATGCTTTGACGGTTCTCTGTTACTGTGTTTCTACAGGTACTCTCCAAGCAGGATAAGTACGAAGAGGAGTTACAAGCTCTGTCAAGGGGGAGAGAGATCAAGCAAGGGATTGAGTGGAAGATCTAGGTTGGTTCCTTTGCCTTTCTCTTATTTATTATACATAAAAGAAATCGTGAATTGCTTTAAACTGTTATTTCTAGGGTAGCTGCCAAAGCTAGAGGGCTAGTTGATCGAAAAGACACTAGAGTTTCCCTTGACCAATTTTAGGAAATCGACCAAGTGAGACAACCCTGTTGAAAAGTCTGCAACAAGAAATGCTAATTTGAGAAAGTGCTAAAAATAGATCTGCTAAAAATAACATGTCTAAAAATAGTAGTTTGGCAAATGAGCATTTTGGCCACCTCGGTTGAGAGGTGAAACTGCTAAAAATAGAATCTTCTAAAAATAGCATTTCTGGGTCCCTTCCTATTTTTAGTAGTCCTTGGTCTAACTATAGGAAGTAAAAATGAATTTGGTCTTACCAACAGTTTGGAATATTAGTTAATTAATTCTCCATGAGATAATTAGTTAAGGAAAAGCAAACTTGAAGTCTTTGTGAGAACATGCAATTATTTCTCCATTAATTGGGGAATGTGTCCTTGATTTGCTCCACTGATTGAGGAATTAAGGATGAGTTTTATATTGAGAGTATTAGTTGACTTAGTTTAACTTAGTCAAGTCCAGTTAGGTTATTTTAGCAAGTTGTTAAAATAATGAGATATAGTTTGTTAATGCTTGCATGCATGTGACAACTATCATTTTCAGATAATTGAGTATTCTCTCATGAATAACTGATGCATGTCAGTTCAGATAGAGACCTAGTTGAGATCAGAGAAGGGACAATGTACTATCAATTGGATAAATATTTTTCCTATAAAGGAAGCTCATCCATGATGAGGATTTATCTCCTTCAAGTTTGTGCAGTTAGATCAAAGGTTAGTGAGTGTGTGAAGAGGCCAATTCACACAGGTGGCAGCACTAGACCCCAAGAAAACTACACAAGGAAATAGGAGGCTTGGAGGGCAGAGGAGAAGGTTTGTGAGAAGCCTTTGACTGTCTATGATCAACAGAGGGATTGTACTGAGAGTTGGATAGCTTCCGAGCTAAGGCTTTGTGTAATACAGACTATATTTCCACTTGTATGATAATACAAAGATGGAGTTTTAGGCAGGTGCTTTCCCCGGGTAAATTCTTCTGTGTTATGTGTGATTGATTCCTTCTTATCAGTTATATGTGTTCTTATTGATGTTGCTTATGGTTGATTAAGATTTTGCTAAATTGTTTGTAGAATTAGATCAAGTGTTTTGCTTTAGTACATTGCATTACCAGGTGATCTGAAATTTCTACATGGTATCAGAGTTGACTGATTTGTAGAAAAATTCTACAAAATTTTGCAAACCTCACTCTCCTCCAATCCCTAGCCCCTTCAAGGTTTATAACTAGGATATTTGATAATCCAACATCCCCCCCTACCACCTAGGTCTAACTCTAGAATTTATCTATAATTTCTCAAGGGTATGCATTCCCTACCAACTCTTACAACCATATGTCCATTTAAATGGAATTAATTTTTTTCAACTTTATATATATATATATATAATATCTTGGCACTTGAGCCACCATTCTCTCACCCGATGCTCTCCTCTCTAGATCCAACTTTTGCACTTGTTTTCCATGTGAACCTATGCACCATAAACTCTATAACCACTTGCTTCCTATCCATGCACCATGGTTCATAAACATCAACCATCACTTCTTTGTTTGTTTGTTAAGCTTGGCAAGTCCTTCTTTTTCTATTTATAAAAAACAAATTACACCACATATGTGAGATAGGTGGCCTCAACTTGCCTAGTGGGAAACCAAGTCTATTGGCCACCTATCCTCGTTATAAACCATCCAAAAACAGTAAAGTATCAATTGTTTTAACCAAGCTAGATAAGTATCAGTTTCATGGTAAGATTCTATATGTCTATCTATCATAAGCATGCCTATTTTAAAGTAAATGCTACCCATAAAAACAAAAAATGCCCAGATAACTTGCTATTCATCCTGCTCTTCTGAAGCTGACTTGACCGGTGCTAGGTCCTTGGCAGAGTCACCAAGCATCTCAACTAGTTCAATGATGCAAGGAATGTGCCTTTGAATTATGTCCAGGCGAATGTCCTGCTTGTGAAGCTGAAATTGAATTTGCTGCAAATATTTTTTATAGTTAGGCATGTCTTAGAAAGTCAAAGCCATGCCCACTGATATTTACTCCATCGCCTTCCCCATAAGGCTCTTCATAAGTTAATATAGATAAAGGGTTTATTTAAACTAGGTTATTCTACCTCTAGTATTCCCAGGATCTAGGATTACAATCTGCCAATTCTCCATCTCCTCCTCAGATTTTCCTTCCTTTTTAATTTCCCCCTCTCATTCTTCAAACAACTTATGGATACCGACATCCCTTCCCTCCCTGTAGGTCACTGCAGCTTCGCTGATGAGGTGTTCTATCCATTTTATACCTCTTCTCAGTTCTAAGGTGCTCGGGCCATTTGCCCGTGCAGGATCCCTCCCACATCTTCCGCACCCTCTTCCTCTTGTTGACTGAGCCATCTCCACTTTGTCCACTCGCCGAATTTTCTCTACTAATGTCGTCGACGGTAGCTCCATCTGCTTGCTCTAGTACTCTAGCTCCCACCAACGTTCACAAAAATGTGGTTATCCCTCTCCCGAATTGCCTTAACTCCATAATCTACCATGCCATATCCTCTCCCCTGTCCTTCCTTACATGCATCACCTCCCACCTTGTCCTTGCCATGCTCGCCACCTTTCCTATCTCCTCTGCTAGTATGCATGCGAGAGGCCATCGCACCCATCGCCATGAGCGTGTTGGGGGCAGTGGAGGGTACCCTTCGATTAATCCTCGTAATTAACATGACTGTCCGTCATCATTTCCAAACTCCAGAACGCACCCTGATCAGGGTTACCATTACTTATATTTTATTCGCAAATGCATTTTCCATAAAATTCCCTCATCCAGGTCGAAGTTTCTTAGCACTTTGAATGTGTTAGGTCCTTAATGAACTTACAAATGCTTACTTCTTGGTATATTTATAACCAAATAATATTTCCAACCTCACATATGATATATCCATTAGATTTAAGTGTCCAAGCCATATATCTTAGTGCTCTTGATAGATACACAACCTCAATCTTAGATCCATTATCGAATCACTCTCGTTAGAGAGTCCAAGTCAACCAGGTTTTGATACCATGTTAAAATTTACTGGAGATTTTTTTTTTTTTTTTGAGAGAAACATTAAAACCAACAACTAATCACAAAACATAAACATAATGTTTTATCCTAGAAAACCTCAGTTTGGGGCAAAACCATCTAGCATATTTCCATTGGTCGGGCCTGGTCAAAACTTTGCCAAGTCGGCTAAGTGAGCGTTCACTGCTTACATCTATAACCCATTATAATGAAGTGTTCAAAAATTTTAAAAGCTTCATTATATGCAATCCAAGGGTACAAAACCATGGGAAACCAAAACCATGTGCCCAAAATAACCACTATTTAGCTTAACAACTTTGACTCTTTTACCAAGTCAAGTTTTACCTAACAAAACTATTGTGTATTCATCGAACGATTCTCAAAATGACACAAAAAAGTACACCATAAGTACCGGTATGAGAAACCCTTTTCATGTGCCCCATTAATTAAAATGATAATATAAAGGTAGTTTCAATAAACACTTATTCAAACTCTCCTTTAATGAGATTATTAATATAGAGAAAGGATTGAGTCACACTTTCTTGAGCTCCTCATGGATGATAGTATTAACCTAAGGGAAGGGTGAATATACCCTTCCCTAATGATTCCTTTGGCAAGACATAGAAAAGATAAAAGAAGAGTTAGCCAACTCTTTCCTCACTTTAACTTAATGAGAAACCTACAAGCTTGTAGAAATATTGATTGTCCCTTCCCAAATTTTCCCTTAATGAGAAACCTACCAGCATGAAAAAGGTCAATTACCCCTTTCCTATTCCTCACCTTAATGAGAATACTAATCTTGAGGAAGGGTCGATTGATCCTTCTTCAAGCTCCTTCTTAACCAAAATGATAATATAGCGGAAGGGATAGCTAACTCTTTACAAGCTCCTCCTAACAAGAATTTGAATATAAAGAAAGGTTTGGATAATCCTTCCTAACGATACCTTTAACTGTCCTTTGAGCCTTCTAAAAGATTTCCCTTCATGCCAAACCTACCAACTTAAAGAAAGGTTATACACCCTTCCTTGCTATTTTCTTGATGAGAATAGTAAGTTAAAGGAATAAAGGTTATCTATTCATCTTGATATTTTTTTGATGAGAATAATAAGTTAGAGGAAGAAAGATTATCTACCCTTCCTTGATCTTCTTGATAAGAATAGTAAGTTAGAGGATGGGTTGGTTGACCCTTCTTTAAGCCAGAATTCTAAGATGAAAGAAGGGTGAGTTGACCCTTCCTCCATCTCTCCCTTAATGAGAGTATTAATCAAGAGAAAGGGCCTATCAAATCTTTCCCAAAATCCCCTTATATGTGAGTATTGATCTAGATGTATGTTTGAGTAACCTTTCGTTAATAATATAGACTAAGCATATTATTTATGCATTGGAAAGAAAATATACTTATTTCAAATTTAAACAAATATATATATATATATATAATATATATATATAATATATATATAATATATATATATATATATATATATCTTGATCTTCTTGATAAGAATAGTAAGTTAGAGGAAGGGTTAGTTGACCATTCTTTAAGCCAGAATTCTAAGATGAAAGGAGGGTGAGTTGACCTTCCTCCATCTCTCCCTTAATGAGAGTATTAATCAAGAGAAAGGGCCTATCAAATCTATCCAAAAATCCCCTTATATGTGAGTGTTGATCTAGATGTATGCTTGAGTAGCCTTTTCTAAGATGAAAGGAGGGTGAGTTAACCTTCCTCCATCTCTCCCTTAATGAGAGTATTAATCAAGAGAAAGGGCCTATCAAATCTATCCAAAAATCCCCTTATATGTGAGTGTTGATCTAGATGTATGCTTGAGTAACCTTTCCTTAATAATATAGACTAAGCATATTATTTATACATTGGAAAAAAATATACTTATTTCAAATTTAAACAAGTTATATATATAATTTTAATTATTAAAATTTTTTGTTTATATAATTTATTTAGTTATATAATTAATTTAAAAATTTGAGACCCAGTTTAATTATCAAAAATACTTAAATGATGCCAAAATTTATAGAAATATCAAATTAAAATCACAAAATAAATATATCTTATATAATCCAAAATAATTTTCATTTTAGAAAATAAAAAATAAATGAATAGAAATTTTAATAAACCCCACCCATATTTCAAATTTGAAATTTGAAATTTCTATCTACACGAAGTTAATTTTTAGAATTTTTGACAATTTTTTTTAGGACATCCTATTTTTATTTTGAAACCTCAATTAATATTATTTGGGTCGCTAAAAAAATCACCAAAATAATATAGTGTTTATAAGCAAACTAGGAAAAAAAAATATTTGCATATGAAATGAGGTGACAAGTTGCAAAGAGATACATGGTACTCTTAAGTATATTTTCAACATTCATGTTAAACCCTCAATTTATCGCTCTACCAAATCTATTAATGACCTTGTTCAGCTAGCTTTTAGATTTGAAAATGAGAATGATAGAAAAGGGTCTAAACAAATTCTTTAGCTATTCATCTATGAACAATTGGGATGGATATGGGTAATTTTCAATAAAATGAATTTTGCACTTGTTTATTTATTTACATTTGCAAGCAAAAATATTATAGTTTTTATTAAATAATAATAAGGTTGTTGTTAAAATGTAGCGAGAAAACGCTTCAATTGACTTGTGCCTTAGTCAAATAGAAAAATTTGATTTTCCACATCAATAGGGTGGCTTGGATTGCAGTTAGCTAGAGTGACATGGCCTTGTCTCCTAGTTAAGTCGGTAAATTTGAGTTATAGACTAGAAGTAGAGTTGTTCATGAGGTGATTGCTAAAATTTAACAATCTAGTGGAGTTATTGCTAGTTAAACTTAGTTAATTGACCTCTAGTCTTTAGTGGAGTCAACATGAATTCAGTTGAGTAGTTATAAAAGTTGTTAACTCATTGATCTCTCAGTTAACTAATCAATTTACTAAAAATAAACCCAGTCATGCATGGAATTTGAATTTCCTAGTTGGAGTGGAAGAAAAGACACATGGTAGTTGTCAACTGTATACTGGTTGAGTGTACAATGTTTTTCATTGAGCAGGTAGTTATTCCTCTAGAAATTGCACAAGGAGATAGGGGATTCTCCTAATTTTTAGGGGCTAATTTCCTCGAGGATTGTACAAGGAAATATGAGGAAGGTTGAGGCTTGAATTGGCTAAGTGTTGGTCAGAGCAGATCAGCGAGTTGAAGATCAAAATTGTAGTGTAGGGAGTGCTTTAGGATTGAAGCAAGACTTTGTAATTGATCCATATTCTCATTTGAATTAATGCAAAGCACCAGAGGGTTTTTTTCCGATCGGGTTCCCCTGTAAAATCGTTGTGTTCCTTGTGTTTTGATGGTTGCATTTTATTACATGTGTTTCTATCATGTGTTTTCCTTTCCACAGAATAGTAGAAGAAATTTGTGTCTCTTGATTTCAACTCTAATTAATTAGAAATTGAATTTTTCTTGCAATTTCTACATGGTATCAGAGCTACGAAATACTACATAAAAACCTTGCTCCAGATACTCTCTCAAAGAAAATTCGATTTGTATATTTTTTGGTGTAGATTCTTTTCATTGCAGGGAACATATCTTTCAATGGATTAAGGCTGGAATATGCATTGGAGGGCACCTCAAATTTTTGTGCTTGGAAAGACATGAAGTTATCCTAGATGATAATGGAGTATTGCACAAGCACTTGCTCAGCGGAAGAAAGACACAACAAAAGCCAAAAGGATTATTCTGGAGGGTGTCAAAGATCATGTGGTTTCAAACTTGCATGGAAAGGAGACTCCTTTTGCAATGTGGAAAACTCTCACAGATCTATTCCAAAGCAACAATGATGCCAAGAAATTGACATTGAGAGATAATCTTAGGAGCATTCGAATGGAGAAAAATGAAACCATTCCACAATACCTATCCAGATTCACTGAGGTTCAAGATGAACTTGGAGGAGTAGGATAAAATGTGCCATCATCTGAACTTGTGAGCTTACCATTCCTTGGCCTTTCGAAATCCTGACACAACTATTAATGTAGTGCTCGCTCTAGTTGACTGACAGTGATATGACGCAAACATTTAATTGGCCATAAGGCCCACACTTTATTCTTTGAGGACCTCAGGTTGAGGATCCGGACACATGACACTATTATTAGTGATTGAGATATTCATGGTTGTGATGTTTATGAATGCTTTCCATTGATATTATGATAGCATGAATGGTTATGTAT